>OMLP01033633.1:0-16143 GCA_900302685.1 Spondyliosoma cantharus
CATCTATGTCATGGATTATTCTCATTTTCCCCTGCTCCCTTCTTTCTTGTTCACCTCTCACTCATAAACACACACAGAAGAAGAAGAAGAAGAAGCTCCATGCTTTGTGACACGTCAGTAAAATATTTGAAATCATGACTCAGTGACGTCTGGCAGCTTTAGTTTTAATACCTTTCTGTGGTCGTATCACAGAGAACAATCGAATGCTGTTGACAGCGTTGAAAGATTGTGTCATCTTGCAGCGTTCGTCCGGATTGGAAATCTTATCAATTTTCTCTCATATTTTATTATCGCTGTTTCGATTACATTTGTTGTTCCGCGCCGACCCGAGCAGCAGAATAAAGGTTGGCGATGTACGTTTGTGAAAACCACGAACATACTGAAACTTTACAGTTCTTTATGTTGCAAGTTAAAAAGCTTCTGACTGTAGTTTTGCTTGTTTTGCTCTCTTGACTCTGGTCGTAGATCACAGCCACCCTAATGATCATTTTACGCTATAAGTCCACAACTAAGTTGTGTAAATGACCAAATCATGGATACGGCTGATTGGAACTTGCTGGTATCACTTTATTTTGCTTGATTTTCTAAAAGGTCAATTAGGTTTGAAGGAGAGCCGCAATGTTTTTACACACTTAGGCTGACTGCGCAAAGAATTCCTCTGCAGTTCGTTATCCCAGGATGCCAAGTATTGACTATTGTTTTAAGGTAATTGCCCTGCTTATTGTAGAAGAGAATAACTAGGCGCCCGCTAATGAGAAACGAGCACTCCCTCTGGTAAATGTCATTAAAAAGCTATCACTTTAATTGGTCTCTGCGTTAACTGCTGTAAATTTACAGCACCAGATTTGAATTGCAAATGAAGGCAGCGGCAGATACACTACCTTAAATATGTTGTTACTCAAACTTGTTTTAATTTAAGGAACTGACTTCAGAGCATGAATACCAACTCAGTATTCGTCTGTGTGCTGCTGAGTGATGCAACTTGGCTTCACACGTTCCTCCTGGCAGCAGTTTTCCTTTATGATGACACTAATTTAAATATTTGTGTGTGCGTAGATCACTGCTGTCTGAGCCTTATTCAATATTCAAGCGTATTATGAAACGTATGGTGAGTGCCAAACATTAATCTTTGAGTTGTCGCAGACAGCTTTAAATCTTTGGCATTTACATATCCGCTTGGAAGGCTGAATTTTTGCTTGTGGTCATAATTTTAAAATTGGATGAGGCTGAATCCTCGAAGATTAAATAACAGCACTTTTACCCCCACAGAGATCAGCGTGTGCCCCACAAGCACGGTGAGACATCACCTTGCCAGAGAGTTTTCAGGTTGTCTTCTCCAATTCACAGCCTGCAGGAATAACTTCGGGTTGGCAGAAAGGCAAATAGAGATACTTGATTAACTTCCTGTCAGCAGGTGAGCTGCGGCAGGCTGTCTGGGCATCATGTAAAGTTTAGCACCGGGTTCTATTAATCCAGCAGACCCTCAGGGATAACTTGAAATGCATCTCAAATAAAGGATGTTCAATTCATCATTCAGATTTATTCTGATGTTCGTTGTGACGACAGAATGGTATGCTTTTGTTGCTCTTCACTTGTCTTTCTGTATGCGGCTGCATAGTGTGTTTCTACCAACTGTTTATAGAGTACATTCAATTTGTTACATGTCATATCAACATTTCTACGATGTGACTGTCATGTCCGGAAGAGGAGGAGGAGGAAGAGGAGGAGTTTGCTTGACAGCTAGACGAGACAGCTGCTAAGCCAGAGACCACTGTTCAAGACTGTGTTTCAGCACTTGTAAGCGTGAAACCACCGTATAGTTTTGAGGAGATCTCAGCCGTGTTTGTGGTTACAGAACCGGGTAAGGTATTTATTCCTAACCGTAACCAAGTGGTTTGGGCAGTCTGGTCGCCTGGATATAATGTTAGAAGTTAACGTTTCTGCAAACCAGAAACAGAAGATTGTATTTGGCATAAGTGGCATAAGCTACGTAACACACCATACGTACAAAATGTACAATATCATGTTAACATCATGTGTTTATTTGTTGACATTCACATCACGAGTTACAGGCGACAAGGCTGTTATCTTGACACCACTGGATATTTCTAAAGAGACCTGGGGACCTTTCCAGCTGCGTTTGTGGCGACCAAACCAGATATTTTTCACGGGAAGTCAGCCGATCTCCACCTGTGTTTGTGGCGACAGATCCAGGTGTTTTGAAGGAGACTTGGGGACATTTTCAACCGCGTTTGTGACGAATAAAACCGGATATTTTTCACGGGAAGTCGGGCGATCCCCACCTGTGTTTGTGGTGACCAATGAAGACTTTTTAAACCATTGTGTTTTCTTACCAACATTAACGTTAAGAAATGCAAAGTTTTGAATGATCTGTGGTTTGCATAGAATGTACATTGCCTACATTTATTCTGGTGCTTGGGTTGCAGACGGGACAGTAACACATCTATAAGTCCACGTTCAGAAAGACTGACGGGCAAATTAAGCGCCTGGCCTCTGACCTGCATGTGACAAAAAGTCATCCCCAAAAACACATTTCTCTCTGTTGCTATTGTACTCTACTCTGCTGTATTCTATGCTATTCTTTTTTGTTTGCTTTTTGGAGCAGACATAAATTACCCTGCATGGCTGGTTGTGTGTGCGCGTGTGAGCGAGTCCGTGTGTGCGCTTGTGTGTGTGTGTGTGTGTGACGTGGTCTTGGTTTGAACTTTGTCGGCTGCACGCACACCCTGGCTCTGTGCTACAGGGAAATGTGGGCGTTGTGTCTGCCAGGCCTCTTACACTTGGCTTGTCTACATGCATTACTCACACACACAAACACACACACACACACAGGCAGAAATGCATGTGTGCACATCTACAAACACACACACGTACGGAGATGCACAGTCACAGACGCACACATGCAGAGTCAGACCCACATGCATGACATGAGTCACACACACACGCACGCACACACACACACACGCACACACGTACGCACGCACACACACACACACACAGTCTCTCTTACTTCATGGGTCTTCCTGCTGCAGCGAGGCTCATGGGACTCTAATCTAATTCAGAGTTGTTCAGTCATGTTTATTGAGGTGACGTTAATGCAACAGTGCTTCCGCTCACTCTCCCTGCTCCACTCTCATCTCTCACAGTCTTGCATCCAGTAGATGGCCTCATTGTGCCTCTGCCTGTGTGCCTGCTGGCCACAAGTTCAACTCAGGACAGTTAGGCACCTTAATTTTTTTTAGCTCTTGTTTTGTTTTTGTTTTTTTTCCAGCAGTGATATTATTGTAGTTTTTGTCAGTGTAGGTCAAGTCAAAAAAAAAAAAGTGCAAGCAGGTTAAAGGATTTGCATGAGGCCTACTGTAACAACACAACAGTGATTTTTGATATTGGTGAAAGAGAAAGTCACCAAAATCTGACAGCAACCAAGTGTCAGATTGCACAATTTCAGAAGCAAAATATACTAATTCATCTCCTAAAGGTTGATGAGATGTGCTCTGTGCAGGGTGGATTTGGGTGGCTTTACCCGCCACAGCCTCCCTGGATAGATGGAGCAGTTGTGGCAAAGACCGTGGCGCACAGCAGCAGCAGCAGCAGGCAGCAGCTGAGTGGAGAGAGAGGAGCGCGCATGAAAAACGGGTTTTGGAGAGACCAGAGTCATTCCCATCACTCTCTGCCGGACAGTCAGACCGCAGACAACATCACAGGGTGATTGAATCTTGCCCAACGGAGGCTGACCCCGAAAAAGAAAAGCATCAGGAGCGATAAAACACCTGAGGACCGTCGCAACAGGGGAGCGTGACTGACTTCTCCCCCATGGAGGAGAGCGCAGAGAGGGTGAGCTCCGTCTCCTTCACTTGGTACCAAGATACAAGTTGGATGTATGAAGGACAGATGTAGATTTTTATTTACATTTTTTGGAGGACTGAATATTCCCACGAGTTGATTTTTTTTTTTTTTGGATGCAGTTATTTTTCCAAGACGTCGCGCGGCACCGCTGTCCACACTGGTGCGCACGCTGTCCTAAGAACAAGAAACTAAAGCTTTCATTTTAAAGATTTTGCTCTGGCAGGGATGATTTAAGGTGGGTGGCCCAAAAAATAACCCGTGAATGTCTTTCTGAAAGCCGAGCGCTCGTTTTGCTGCGTCCGCACAAATGCGCACGCAAACTAAACCAAACGAGAAAGAGAAAGAAGAGAAACGACCTCGCATCTGGAGTACAGCAACATGTCAGCGTGAAACAAAGCAGCTGTTGTTTTGATGTGATTTCCCTCCATGCGATGAATTAGACATTTAAGATGCATCTCTGATATAAAAGTGGACCGTGGAGGACTTCTGAATGCCGTTTTCAGCCTAATTTCTTTCTTTTTTTTTTGGCTCACCGCTCAGGTGGAAACGTTGGCAGGAGGCTGTGCCGCGTTCAAAGACATCATAAATAAAATAAATACAAATAAAAGAGCGAGCAGCCAGGGTGGATCCGCGTCGATAGAGGCACCAATATAATCACACGGACACGCCTCGAGGATCATTAAACAAATCAGATAAACGCAGCGCGAAAACCATCGATAGAAGTTATTGATGAGGTGGTATATAAGGCTAATGATTGGCCAAGCCTCTGTTTACTCAGCTCGGCAACATTACAGTGTGAAACTTTAGCTGAGAGCTGGACAGCAGAGGCACGCAGCCAGAGGAGAGCCAGGACTTTTTATTTTTCACGTCATTTTCACGGCTGCTCTTCATGACCGCGGTGCTGATTGGAAAAGAAAGAAAGAAAATAAAACAATCAAACACTGCAAACATCGGCTGGAATATTCCTCCTCCTCCTCCCCCAACTAGAATGTCTGCTGCCTGTGCTGCAGGAACTCAAGAACCAGACATCCTTCTGCTGCCACAGATCTTTTTGAAATATTTATAGCAGCTCTCGTGCAAGGATGGTGCTTGTGACAAGGATCCTATGGATGACCCAGTCCGTGGGAGAGCTGGTGCCGAGACAGTTGACCTCTCCACCAGCCACGCCGTCCGCTTAAAACCCCTCCCCAGAGAGGCACCGCTGCTGCAGGCTGGGGATGTGATGGGGTGACTGTTGACACCCCCCTCACCCACCCCCTCTCTCACTTTATTAGCAGTGTAATATAAACAATGGATCAGAATTTCTCAACGGTTCGAGATGGCAAGCAGCTGCTACCGGAGAGAGACTCGTCCAAGCGCGTGCTGACGGGATGCTTCCTCTCCCTCCTCATCTTCACCACGCTGCTAGGCAACACGCTGGTGTGCGTCGCCGTCACCAAGTTCCGACACCTGAGGTCGAAGGTCACCAACTTCTTCGTCATCTCGCTGGCCATCTCCGACCTGCTGGTGGCGATCTTGGTCATGCCGTGGAAGGCGGCGACCGAGATCGTGGGGTTCTGGCCGTTTGGCGCGTTCTGCAACGTATGGGTGGCGTTTGACATCATGTGCTCCACCGCCTCCATCTTGAACCTGTGTGTGATTAGTGTCGACCGCTACTGGGCCATCTCGAGCCCCTTCCGCTATGAACGCAAGATGACCCCTAAAGTAGCCTGTCTGATGATCAGCGTGGCGTGGACCCTGTCCGTCCTCATCTCCTTCATCCCTGTTCAACTCAACTGGCACAAAGCTCAGGCCACAGGCTTCGCAGAGCTAAATGGAACATACACCGGTGAGCTGCCCGATGACAACTGCGACTCTAGCCTTAACAGGACCTACGCCATCTCCTCCTCCCTTATCAGCTTCTACATACCGGTGGCGATCATGATCGTCACCTACACCCGGATCTACCGCATCGCCCAGAAGCAGATACGGAGAATATCTGCCCTGGAGCGAGCAGCAGAGAGTGCCAAAAACCGTCACAGCAGCATGGGGAATACATCGAACATGGAGAGCGAGAGCTCGTTCAAAATGTCGTTCAAACGAGAAACCAAAGTCTTAAAGACGCTCTCGGTCATCATGGGAGTGTTTGTGTGCTGCTGGTTGCCCTTCTTCATCCTGAACTGCATGGTTCCGTTCTGCGAGCCGGACGGTGCCCAGGACTTCCCCTGCTCCATCAGCTCCACCACCTTCGACGTGTTCGTCTGGTTCGGCTGGGCAAACTCCTCGCTCAACCCCATCATCTATGCCTTCAACGCCGACTTCCGCAAGGCCTTCTCCATCCTCCTGGGCTGCCACAAGCTCTGCCCGGGGAGCAACGCCATCGAGATCGTCAGTATAAACAACAACATGGGCGGCCCTACCTCGAACCCCAACTGTCAGTATCAGCCCAAGAGTCACATCCCGAAGGAGGGCAACCATTCGGCCAGCTACGTGATCCCCCACAGCATCCTGTGTCAGGAGGAGGAGCTGCAGAAGAAGGACGGATGCGGAGGCGAGGTCGAGGTGGGGATGGTAAACAATGCCCTGGAGAAACTCTCCCCAGCCATCTCTGGGAATTTAGACAGCGATACAGAGGTCACGCTGGAAAAGATCAATCCCATCACGCAGAACGGACAGCATAAAGCAGTGTCGTGTTGAGAAAAGGCGGATCAGACGTACGCATGAGGGGAAGAAAAAGCTTTCGCAGAGGGACAGCAAAAGAGCAAAAGACACAGACGTCTTAAAGAAACACGCCTGACAGGGAAACAGTGAGTGGGATATACAGGACCTTAAGACTCTCGACACAAATCTACATGGAAAAACCTACAGAATGTTTAAAAGTAAAGGCACTTTATCCTGGATATAACTATCTGCAAAATACGTTCAGCATTTATTGATGAAATTTGACACATTTGATGATAAATGTTGATAATGTGAATATTAAAGCAGAGCACTAGCTACGTGCACATGTATACTTTTTTTTACATTTACAAAGACGTATACATCTGCATTTGTATACTGTACAGTACCGACACGATCCTGCAAGACTTCAACACAGTATATACAGTGGAGGAAGATGTAGTAACTATTAGCAAAATGTCTTGTAGGTAGGCGCTTTGTATGTGTTTCATGGGAGAGAGAACAATGTGGCTATGTTGGTTTTCGGTGCGGTATAATTAGTTTTCTTTAATTGCAAAATCAAAAACAGCAGTGGTGATGTGTGTGAGGTGAAACTGCTTTCCAACACCAAAGTATTGTGATTCAAACTAAACAGGAAGGAAGGCAGACGATGGAGTTCAGCATTCGTAATCTGAGCTGGCGTAGAAATGTTACGACCCCCTTTTCCCCTCGATACCGCCGCCACCATGTTCTCTTGCAGCATCTCCAGATTCTTATAAAGCCTGAAATGTTCACAGAGAAAAGTCCTTCTTCCTCTGGTCTACTTTCCTTCCCTCGTCCCCTCCTGTGATCCTCAGCCGTGTCCTCCTGGGACAGATCAGTCTGGCTACGCTGAAGTTTCCTCCATTTATTCTCCTCGCTCCCTGTTTTCATCAGCTTTGTCTCCCCTCACCGCCGCTCCGGAGCAAACCGTCTCCAGGGCCCTGCGGTCTCCTCTCCTTTTTCTATTTCCCTGCTCTCGTTTCCTCAGTCAGCAAAGTCCCTTCCTCTCTCACGCTGTCCCTGTTTCTTCACCGTTGTCAACCTCCTCTCTCCTCTCCCTCAGTCAGCAGCATCCTTCACTCCTGCACCAAACCTTCCTTTTATGTATTCTTTTCCGTCTCCTCCTCATGGTCTCCTTTGGCAGTCCTCCATTTTGAGTGTTACTCCAGCCTGCTTAAAGTGACACTAATGAGTCTATTTTTGGCAAATGGTGTTAAAAAAACGGTCAATAATTAAAACAAAGGACGCAAATGTGTGAACTAAAACTCTGGCACTTGGACGGAGGAGGCAGAGAGGCAGAGAGTCACCCAGCTGTGACGCAAGTGACACTTTGTGACCTTTTGCAAACTTGCAGATATCTGATTTTGTGAATTGCTCACGCTGGGAGCCGTGCTGTGCTGTAGTAGCGATGCGGGGCATGCGGTGTGACAGTCGGACCAGCACGATGAGGATTACCTTTCAGATATCAGACATATTTTAATTGCCTCTCCCACTAATCTGTTGATACACATTAGCAGGAGGTCAGTCCTTGACAAAAGTGAGTTTTGTGCAAGTCACGCCTTACTAAAGCTGCATGCGCTAGTCGATAAATCAATTAGTCGTATGACAGAAAATTAATCGTCAACTATTTGAGCTTGTGCCAATCAAAAATGTCTAATATTTTATTGGTTCCAGCTTCTTAAATGTAAGAATTTGCTGCTTTGAAGAGTTTTGTCAGTTTTGGACTGCTAGTTGGACAAAAGAACCAATTTGAAGACGTCAGTCTGGGCGCCTGGAAACTGTGTAAACAGTTAATCATGAAAATAATAAGCAGAATAATAAATGACAGTGTTGGTTTGTTACCTTGAAATGCTCCTGAAACACAGATCTGCACTAAAACATTTCCAAATATTTTCTAACAATCGTCAGATCGACCGTGTTTGTGCCCCATTCTTTGCACTGACTGTTACACTGGAAACTTCAAGAGTTGACTTTACTTTGAAAACGTCAGGAAACCGATTCCCCCAGAATTACAGAGTTAAGTCGACTACATTGAAAGTTGTACGAGCTTAAAAGTTTGAACTCCTTGAAATCGTTCGTCTACTTTACTTGGTAACGTTGAGGGAGTCGGTTTGTCGGATTCAACGTTGTAGTTTGCAAAAGATAATTTCACCTCCAAGTTTGACGGCTGATATGTGATGATGGTTATGGTGATAAATCCTGAGACGTAGTGTGACAGTTGTAGAGTCAAGTCAGCTTAAATTGTAAAACTCTGGTTTACTTGGTAATTTTGAGGTAACAGGTTTCTTGGCTTTATTAAAGCAGAGTCAACTTTAAGATGTATAATGCACTAAATATAAATTGATTTAAGGTTTGCTAAAGTTACGTAAGGTTAGCTACCATAAGCTAGTGAACATTATCGCTGATGAATTCAACTCTTCATTTGTGGAAAACTGTTCTGTTGCTCTGAGTTTGAGTTCAATGTATTTACACACGTTACCATAAAACACGAGGACAAAGAACGTAAGACTATGAATGTAGGGAGTGGGGTAGTTCATTTGTTTTCTCTATCTGATTTAATTTAAAGCAGAATTCATTCTGTCAAAGATTTATAGGTTGAATTAGATTAAAGGTGCAGTATGTAGATTTGGGGAAGACATTTTAATCGGGACAAACTCTCGTTGTTTTCACAACTGAATAAACAAACTGACCTTAAAGGACAACACGCTTTCATACTGTTTTACTTTGTTTATATGTGGCGGACCCTGCCACCTTTCTAGCTTCATCGGTGCTTATTTTCCTCTCTGCTTGTTTATTCATTTATGGAAAAGATAAATATTTCTGAGTTTGTGTTATTACCTCATTAATAAATATTGAAATCCTGACTGCACAGTGCCCCTTTTAAAATGCACATTTGTTCAGCGTATTAGTCATTGCAAAGTCAGCGCGTGGCACACATGATTACGGCGCCAGACTTACTTAGCTCTATAACCGCAGCCGACACGGCCGCCGCTCTGTTGTGTTCTGTGTTGCCGGGGAAAGAAATCTGAGCATCACGCCTCCTGAGATTGTGTGCCTGGCATCCACCGTGTGCTGTGTGTGTGTCCACGAAGGCATGAAACTGTTGTGCACCAGAGAAAGGAAGAGCTGATCCGATAGAAAGCAATTGGTCTTGAATGAAGCATTTGATTTTCCTGCTCTGGAAAATCCAATGCTATCTAGATGGCAACAAAGGGGGGGGGAAAGCTTTTAGCTCAATATGTGGCTCGGCTTGTGACACAAAAGCCAACTCGCTGTCCTCTCTGCTGCCTCCATGTCCTCGGCTCCTCCTGGCTGCTGCACCATCAGTTTAAAATGAACATTGATGAGCTGGAGTTTTGATTTTTTGGTTGCATATTATGAATTAATCATATTTTCCAAGTGCTCAAATTCTATTTCCAAGTGCCAGGACACACCAGAACCTCCCTCTCTGCCTCTGAGTCCTCAACCATATCAGTTCACCCTCCCTTCTCTCTCTCTTCATCAGTTCCTCTTAATTTACTCCCTAATTATTTCCAAACACAAGCCGGCTCAAACTTGCGATACAACATGAACGGCACATAATTTGCCAGGATTGGACGTGGAAGGGAACAGCCTCGGGGGAAGATCCGCCGCGCCCACCCTCTACCCTCCTTTTTCTCCGTCTCCTCCTCTTTTCTCTTGGCTGCCTCCGTCGACTCGATGAGCGTTCCTGATGTTAACACAGATTGAATTTATTATTAAACAGACAGGGCCTACTGTTTCCCTTCTGTAGTTTGAGTCAAAGCGATGAATCAAAGCTCCACCTGGCTGTTATTATTATGATTATTATTATTATTATTATATTTTGAGTATTGCCAAAATCTTTGGCTGAATGTGGCTGTACTGTAGCTGTGATTAAACCAGTGTTTTATAAGCTGAAATTTCGGGGGGTGTGGGTGCTTCAACTGTGTAGAGATTAATCTGCCATTTGTTGTGACATCATTGGCATTTACACGTTTACCAGATGTTTTTCCGTATATGCTGTACGTTCACATTTATAGAGACATACCTCCAGCCGAGAGATGAAACGATCTCTGCTGTATTGTGGCTCCATGTTAATCCCCCCCGAGCCCTCACCTTGTCAACTCAGTGAGTCATCTTTGCAGATGCCACTGCTTTGATTTTGGAGGAGGACGATGTCAGGCAACAGTCCCGCGAGCAAAATGTTTTGTTTGATCCGGAGCATTTCCTCCAGGCTGCCCTACAAGTTGCTTTGGGGGAGCTACGGTGACAGTACACGGACTCTCAATCAGTGTAGTAACATGACGTATGACAACTTAAGCAAATCTGACAGCGCAGAATCTCTCCTCTTCCTCCGACGACGCAGCAGACGTCGGGCCAAACAACAATCCCAGGCCCCGAGACCGTGGAGGCATTTTAACGTCCACGTTTCCAGCTTACTTAACGACGGAGCCCCTACCTCGAAATCGATTCAGTGACAAAGCTTCATGTAAAAAAATAAAATGAAAATACAAAAAAAAATAAAAAATACAGTTTGCAGTATTTAGGGTTGGGGAGTGCAGGGATAGAGTATTGTACAATGATGTTCAAAATGTAGTCGTGATGAACACAAGTGCTTTTTATCTTCAGAAATCCTTAATGTGTGTAGCAGACTTACATGCTGTATGTTTTCTCCAGTGTGGGATTATTATTTACAGTAAGATGCGACAGTCACTGACTATTTATATATTTATTTATTTACATGTTTCTGGTGTTCATTCATGAAAGTGATGTCAAAGATTATAACCCTCAGAATAATTACAGTATTTAGTTTACAGTTTGTACAAAAAAAAAAAACGTGCCCTTCTTGTAAAATAAACATGTATGTATTTTTTTTTTTCATCTGAGTTGTGTTTATTTGAGAGGTGGATGATGACGACGATGATGACGAGGGTGAGTGCCGTTGTGCCTTTGACACTGGGTGGCTATTGGAAGATCATGTCGCTGTCGCAGAGGATCGATGGAGATTGATTTTGAACAGTGACGCATATTTTTTTCCAGCTCCCTGAGCGCGATGTCCTCGCTGTGTTCCTGCCTTCGCCCCGCATTTACATAACCTGACAGCCACTTGACAGTTGACACGTCCTCTTCTTCTACTCTCTCGCTCGCCTCTTTTGTTAACTCAAATGTGGGGAAAAACAAAAGCAGACAGACTCAAGTGCACACGCAGTTATAGACCCACTACAAGAAAGGGAATAATACACATTTGTTAATTAAAGCTGCGCATAATGTTGTGGAAAAAGCCTGCGCTTGTCAAAAGTTCTTGAAAGTTTTTCCGTCTCTTTGGACTAGCAGTGTATTTGAAGGAGCACTATTCTAGTCATTTTGGAGAGGAAGTTCAAACTCCTTAAAACGTTAATGTCTCTGAAGTCTGAATACAAACAGAAATATTCATCTTTTTTCATAACGGAATAAACGAGCTGTTCTCAGAGGAGGTAGAAGGGAAGCTAGAAAGGTGGCAGGTTCAGAGTGAAACTGTGTTTTCCTTCAGTTTATTCACTCATGACAACAAAGCGTTTATTTAGTTAGTTTTTGTTTAAGCATAAAAAATCAGTCAATGAACATCTTTCGCTTCAGATTAAGATTTCTTCCCAAGAAACTACATAATGCACCTTTAAATTTCAGAATTGGATTCAGCCCACAGCTACGAGGTTCCCCCCGTTTCTTATCTCACCTCTCTAGAGATTGAAAATATGATCAATAATCTCTTTTAAGATCACTTGGTTGGAGTTTGTTTCATCAGTTTTTCTTTTTTTTACCTGCAGGCAAAACATAAATCAGAATCAGCTCAGAAAGACTTGACAAACCCCTGAACTCCCAGCTGAACTGTCTGATTGGTTAGTTGCTTCAAAGTGTTGCTCTGCAGGATTCAGCAGGATGAGAATGAATGGTGAGCAGATTAGAGTGCTGCTTAATCTCATTTCACACATCCGTGCACTTGCTTATACATTAAGTCAGGGTCAGTACATCGAGAAGGGGAAATGTACCTCAAGGGTGGTCTCACCTATGAAATGTAATCTTTTGGCAGTCTACAGTGTCGATGAAGTCTGGGGAAAACATACAGACGCCAAACTGCAGGGTCCCCTCGGCCGACCGCTCTGTAGCTGCCAGTTCTGCTTCAGCTAGCATCTGTTTGATTTTGTCTCACACACACACTCACACACACACACTCACACACCGACGTTTTGGAGTAGTTTCAAAATTAAACTAGATCCACTCAGGAGAGCTTGTACAACTCAGGGTTGAAATCAGTAGCTGTTAATTGGAGGAGAGAAGACGAAGCAGTCTATAAGTACAGTACATAAAGAACTGGGAGGTGTATCTGATATCGGCAAGTTGCTTTAGTTCCTAGAACATCATCACTTAAGTTGCTCCAGGACCATCAGTTCATCGCAACTCACCAAACAGCAACGAAAACCGTATCTGAAGTGAGCTGTTGTGGCTGGATAACTTATATTAAACAGGTATTTAAAAACAGCAGACAGCAAACTTGAACATCAACATGTTCAAACCAGCCACATCATTATCTGAAGAGATGAAGAGGGGATTGAAATTCCTCCAGACTCCCTTATAAAATCGTTGTTGTATTCGGGGAAACTATATAAACCTTCTTGTAAATTTGGCATATGTTATCTCCCCGTTTTGGGGAGTGCTGCAGCCCACCCAGCACTCCCAGTTCCCACATCCATGATGTGGGTTAAAATAGATCCTTTCACATCATTTAACACGTGTTTGAAAGCGTAACTTGTCCCCTGTGCATATATTCCGGTCTTGTTCCCCAAGTCATTAAACTTTCAATTTGTAAGAAAGTTAATTGTCTCACTCCAAACTTGTCAATATGACAACCTGTGAATCCCAAAGCATCCGTATGTGTCAGATGTATATATTTACACTAGCTTTGACCAGATTCTCCCCATATGACTAATACTCGCTGCACAAGTTAATCCAGGGCTCTTAATTTGGAATCCCACCTAATTTAAAGCCCGTTCTAAATGACAATTGGTGTTTTTGTACAAACAAAATATCAACTCAGAGCTGAACAGTGATTCACACAGACTCTCAAGCTTAAGTTCTTAAATCTCTCACGCAGCTTCTGAATAAACCCCGGTGGTTTATCCCAGTTACGTGTTTTCTTCTTGTTTAAGAAAAATCGACCAAGTACACTTTTATTACATAACGCTTATTAACTCTTGTAAGCTGGAGCCTCTTGTAGAAGCAGTGATGCACCATCAGAGGAGGCAAACTAGGCACATTTTGCAATAACCACTATCACAAAAGCATTAAACAGTGAAAATGCCCCTCAGTGGGCGAAAAATCAAGAAAATGAGCAACATCCCCCCAGAAAAATGTCTGAAAATGTGACATCTGCAGTGATCACAAAGCATTAAAAGAGACGATGGATGATTTGCAATGACATCTACAGGAAACCAACCAATAAGGTATTATTTAGTTATTGACCTTGGATTTAATTTCTCTAGTTTTTAACACATATTGAAACTGTCGCCCCCACAGACTGTGGATCACCGCTGTGCAGCAGATGCAGTATGTAAACATTCCCGAGTCGCTGATCTATTAAAGTCAAGATAATAAGCCGATAAAATGCAGTCGAAAACAAAAGGTCCTTGAAAAGTTCTCAGGCAGCGCAATGATTAAAACCACTCCTACTCATGGAAGTGTGGTTTCACAGAGAGGTGCCACTTAATGATCGTTTCATTACCCTACTGCAGTCTCTCACTGGGCTTAAAAGCAGAACTAGGGCACCATCGTTTAGCTTTCAAACACCAAGATAAATCTCTCTCTAGAAGCCCACTTTATAGGGTAAAACAGAAACAGCTCTAAAGATCTTCTAAAGTGGTTGGCAAGGCGTGCTTCCCATCGGGTTTAACTGGCTTCGTTGTAAAGATAAAGAAATTTAGCAAGTCCTGAACTCTTACATTTATTTTTGTCGGCCTGTATTTGATGTGCCGTTGAAAAGTGCTGTGGTTGTCACAGCCCCTGCTGTAAAAGGGTCAAGACTCAATAAATATATATCAAATACCACAATAAAACATTATAAATAATTATCTGGGAGGGACACACATTTTTGAGTAGATAGTAGGGAACAATGAGGAACTAACTGCTAGTTAACCATGAGTTAATAAGTAACTAATGAGTAGTTAATGATTAGTTTACAAACAAAATGAATGAGGATCAAATCATGAACGAGTTGTTAATTAATTCATTGTTAATAAATACTTCCCTTCTCCTAATGGTGGGCCATGTTAAATATCACATCTGGATGTATTATATTAATGAATTAGTTAATGATTAGTTCATGACTATCTGTGAATTGATACCGACGACTCCTTACGAATGGTTCCTTACAAGTCACCTTTTCTCCTGATTCTTTCCTCAATCATTTCTTAATTTACTAATCATTAGCTGGGCCTGAGGAGTTACTAATTAATTAATGTTAACTAGCAGTTAGTTCCTCATTTGTTCCTAATTTGTTCCATCGTAACTTCTCAGAATTTTGTGAAGTAAAGTGTGTTTTGTTGATGTTTAACTGATAATTGAATGCTTGAGGAAGTTTTGTGAAATAATTAGTTAATTATCTCTTATTATAACTAATTGAATAACCGAATAATTACCACATAAGCATCATATTTGACAGACTGCTTCCTTAATCCCTGCATGTAATATAGCTGCAGCACGTAGCTCAAGATGAGACGTTAATTAGCATTAAAAAGTGAAACTCTTGCTGTAAAACATTAATTAGGGCTGTTATGTGCTTTGCAATCTAATCCTGCTTATTTATAAATGTCTTGTCTGCTGTGTGAAAGTTTGGCCCAGACTTGATTACGTTCTTTGATCCCGGCTTCACAGGATTTGCAGATGATGATGTGTGATGTGTTAAGTCCCCTGTCACCGAGTTAGAGGTTTAAAAACTGTGACGCGTTTGTGCTGTTAAAAATAATACATGTGTTTTTAAATATATTCCTATGTGCTGGATGTAAAAGTCTTTTTGACGTGCTGAACTTGGCTGTTTATATGTGCTTATCTGTGTAATAATGTTCCCAACCCTCGTGCATGTACATGATAATTAAAACTATCCTCGAGATGATGGGGGGGGAAAAAACGTATAGATAAAATATAGTTTGAGAGAAAGACAAAAACAAGTGAAACAAAACAAAACAAAAAAATGAGTCTTTCAATTAACAGTATTTCTGATAATGGGCACATCCCACACTAGCCCTGCATACTGATACTTAACCTATCCTGATCCAGCCTGAGAGAGGGAGGGAGAGGGAGAGAGGGAGAGAGGGAGAGAGAGAGGTAGACAGAGAGAGAGAGACATAGAGAGAAAGAGAGAGAGAGGTAGAGAGAGAGAGAGAGAGAGAGAGAGAGAGAGAGATTAACCCCTCTGAACTGACTGGTGGACTCTCTCTCTCTCTCTCTCTCTCTCTCCCTCCCTCACACACATACACACACACACACACACACACACACACTCACACACAGTTGGTTTGCCGTATCACTGACTTCTTGTGTTTTCTCTCAAGTGCCAAGAAGAGGAAG
>OMLP01033633.1:16163-29684 GCA_900302685.1 Spondyliosoma cantharus
AGAGGGGGGGGGAGAGAGAGAGAGAGAGGGAGAGAGGGAGAGAGAGGTAGAGAGGGAGAGAGAGAGGTAGACAGAGAGAGAGAGAGAGGTAGACAGAGAGAGAGAGACATAGAGAGAAAGGGGAGAGAGAGAGAGAGAGGGAGATAGAGAGAGAGAGAGGGAGAGAGAGAGAGAGAGAGAGAGAGAGAGAGAGAGAGAGAGAGAGAGAGAGAGAGAGAGAGAGAGAGAGAGAGAGAGAGAGAGAGAGAGAGAGAGAGGGGGAGAGAGAGAGAGAGACAGAGGGGGGGAGAGAGGGAGAGAGGGAGAGAGAGAGGAGAGAGAGAGAGAGAGAGAGAGAGAGAGAGAGAGAGAGAGAGAGAGAGAGAGAGAGAGAGAGAGAGAGAGAGAGAGAGAGAGAGAGAGAGAGAGAGGAGAGAGAGAGGAGAGGGGTCACAATGGAAATACAGTCAAGGTTAATGACAGACTGCAGGCAGCAAAATGCAACATAGTGGTGTTCTCGTGTGTGTGTGTGTGTGTGTGTGTGTGTGTGTGTGTGTGTGTGTGTGTGTGCGTGTGAGTGTGTGTGTGAACATGCATGCACACCACTGTAATGTGCTTATGTAACTACACCAGCACTCATTCAGCTCCTGTGCTCATTCTCAACTTCACAGAAGCAGCATCCTCTTCCAAAAAATCCAGAGCCCTCCATGTTTGAGACGGACCCGATGGCTTTTTTACTAAACTGAGATAATATACATATGTATTTACAGCAATGTAGCAAAGAAATGTAAACAGTAACAAGTCACATCATCGATATATAAAATCAATTACCTCAAATTAATATAGTCAAGTTATAATATTACAGGCTATTGTTGCTTTTGGAAACAAAATTGTGACGTGAAATAAAGAAATAAACTCGTCACCATGTCGGCTACTTTGATGCTGATGTCTTCATAACTACGGCCTCACCTGAAACCCTGAAGATGCCCTTGTTTCCTCATCAGCCTGCTCCACATGGGGTGTCTAAACTGAAGTTAAATCATATTTTGATGTATCTTCCCACTTTTATAACTACCGCTTGTAAGAAACCCAACTGAGCCTACAGATGACAGAGGTTAACTAACATCAGTTGATAAAGTACAAAATAATTCAGTATGGACACAATTATCTTTTGTGCTGTGCAGCGCAGATAAAAGAGGAAAAGCAGGAAGTAATCTGAAAGACTACATTTTGCCCATACTTGACCTAATCAGACCATAAGCACAGCGTTGCCACAGTGAATCATTTCAAATTGAACCTAAGCAATCGGCGTTTGCAGAAACAAATATTCTGTGTACATTTATTCTTGCGACTGAGTTACGCCTCCTTTGTTTCTAAAACACTCCCAATTCGTTAAAAACTGACGCTTTGGAACAATCCCAAGATCACTGGTAGGACATGTCTCTACTGTCCAGATGCAAACCTACACCTTGTTTTGCTCAGTTAGGGAGGAGCACCCAGAGCGTTAGCAGCAGGCTAACAACTAAATGCTAAAGTCATTTCTTTCTGTCCTTCTCCCCTCAACGTGCTCTGTCTTGTAGTTCTGATACTTCTTTGGATGTTCTGTCAGTCGTCCTTCATTACTATTTGCTCTGACATGCTGCTGCATGCGGTGCAAATTAAACAGTGAAGGTTATCAGGTCATGTGCAATCGATGGGGCGTCGGGTTTAATGCAGTTTGATATGTGACATATTTCAAGTTTGGGCTCAACACAACTGATCTGAAATCCTCTCACACGTCCTTTAACTTTGTCACATTTGTCTCTCAGAGTTCCCTCTGTGATCCCTCAGAGACGCCCAAGACCCTCTGAGCCGCTGATCTTGATTACGCTAAAGATTCGTGACATTTCTAACAGCCTTGTCTACCAGCTGTCGCCCGTGGGACCCGCGTTTGATTTTGTTCATCTTATTGCATCTTTTCATTTAAGTCAATGCAGCCCGAGCATCCATTTAAAGGAACGTGTCCTTGAGCTGCGTCTTTACCTCCGTCTCTGCCAGCAAATTCTCAGAGGCCTTTTTGACAGCAGCTTCCAACATTACTTAAGTGCCTGTGCTGAACACTGAGGGGCTGAGGCTCTTGATCACTTTTATAGCGTCTGTTTGACTCTTCTGCTCCCTTGAGGAATGGGAAATATTGCCCTGCTACGGTTAGATGACACCATTACGGTGCTTTAAAAGTTGTAACGTTGAAATATCACGAAGTCTTAAGAATCTGAGAGTGACTCTGACCTTATTTTGAGGAGTCACAATCATTTGGTTTACGTGAATAACTGTAGCGTGTATTTGGAAGCTGTGAACATCTGACTCTCTCCCTCTGACAGGACCCTGTGGGGCTCTGATTAGCTGCTTTGAAGCCATTAGTGTCTCACTGAAGACATGTTTGTGCAGAGGTTTTAAATAAGCTGTTGAAATCACACTGCAAACATTTTTACCACCAATCACCTCCCTCGTTACCGCCTGTTTTTCCTTTTTTCCTGCAGTTATTCAAACTCGTCTTTATCCAAAGTTGCAAGAAGTTGACTGTGGTTTGACTCAACACAACTGGCACGACATGTGCAGCTGGCAGGTTCAGCCATTGTTGGTATCTCAGACATTATTGTAACAATAACACATCCATCCATTATCCTCGGTGTGCCGAGAACACGCTGTCAATGCAACTAAACAGAAATAGCTCACAGCTGTTATTACTTAACACCTGACTAGGAAATTAAAGTCTTTCTTTCTTCTGCATATCCCCACAGGAAAACCATTTCTGTTACCTTTTCATAAAGGCTCCACTGGGAACCCTTTCAGAGGGTTCCACCTGAAACCTGAACTTGAATGGTTTTACCTAGAACATCTGTGAAGGTTCTACTGGAGATCCATCCTACAATGTGATGGTTCCACCCAGAATCTCTCCACCTTCCAAGTGTGCTAAAGATGCACAGTTGGAAACTGACACAGCCTTAAACAATATATTTAAAATCTTGGATAATAGAGGGTGATAATGTTTTAACATTCATGTTTTCAACAGTCCTTTAAGAACTCTTTCTTCCAAAAAGGGTTCTTCAGATGAGAATGATTCTTAATAGAAACCCTGATCTATCAAAGAATCCTTGAAAACTGTTTTTTTCTTGTTCCAAGTTTTAAAAACTTTGAAATATGTGTCAGAGCCATTACATTTATAGGCTTAATCACATTTTATGGCCTCCTAAAAGTCCAAATACTGACTCTTAACCTCTCCTCTCCTCTTCTCTTATTGCAAACAAACCCTTTTCTTCCATTCACTTCCTCCTCGTCCTTCATCCCAAACTCCTCTTCTTCCTTCACCATCTCCCCGAGCAGAGCAGTGACCTACACTCCATCAACAAATGGATCCGGCTGGGCAGTTTTTATTACTTCAAGAGAGACTTCTTCATTTGAGTCATAAAAACACTTAGTCACCTTGTTTCTTTAAAGGTTTAATAACCACAGACAGTCTTTGAATACATAAAGTGATTCATGTCAATAAGCCACACTGAAAGAATACGTTCTGCAGCGGCAGGTGAGTTCTTGTTGCATTAGTCCCAAAATACGGAGTTAAAAGCATCTAGATAAAAAGTTTTATTCCCCTAAAGGAGAAAAACAAAGTTTTATGGTTTGAATGGCAGCTGCCCGACGACAAGGACAGAAGAAAGATTTTGAGTTTTCCACCGTCTTGTTATGATTCTATGTTTTATTCATGCACACACTCCGGTGCCTCTCTCTGCCATGTCCAGGTTGTGCACTCGCTCTAACATTGGTACGCCCAGTGAGTCCAGGTTCTCTCCGTTCCTCATTATCATACTGTCATAATAATGACGTATAGTCTTTCAGCTCGCTGTTCTACCAGCTTTTGTTCTGGTGGATTATTTTATGTCATTGTCACCGAAAAGTAATATTTGTTCTCAGCATTTGAAGTGTGTGAGTGTGTTTTTCCTCTTTGCACGTCAACACTGGAAACCATAAAACTGCCTAATTGGGAAGTACAGTTTGTACGTTTCTCAAGTCACTTGGACAATTTGCAGCCATCTTTGTGTCGACTGGGTGTTTTTAACCATGGAAGCATTTAAGAAGTGGGAAGTTTGGGGATTCTCCACGTTGTTCCTTCTTCACTTCTTCATTTCATCCCTTCCTTTCCGTTTCCCTTCTTCCTCCACAGTTCACTCTCTCTGACTCATCTTAACTCAGCTGTCTGGCATCTTGACAAAACCAGGTTTTTTAAGTCATATCATGATCTTTTCTTGACTCTAACCAGGTGTTTTTTGCTTAAAGCGAAACTCTCGCCAAAAAGCAACCTAGGCTTTATTTGTGAATGTATATGAGTCAAATCTTCGGGTAAAAGCATAATTACGCCGAAAGACGCACTTTTAAGATTTACCGTAGTTTCGTTTTCGGGCAAGTTAATTTTGTACGGGAGTGCAAGGACTCTTAGCTAGCATCAAAAATCTTTATTTTTAAAACACTAAGAAAGCTCGACACAGCATGAATCTTTGCTCGTAGCATCACCAGGTCTCTAGGGTCTCTTGGATCTCTTTGTCCGTAAGCTCGGGCTCGAAAAGGTGGACGTCCATCGAACTCGAACATCTCGCCCATTAAATCGTATTCTTCATACCCAGCCATGTGTTTATGTGTCTCCTCTCTGTCTTCATGCTGTGTCTGTGTCACTCAGGTCGCCGGTAGCATTCTGGCTTCCGGCAACAACTATCCACGGCAGATGTCACGTGATACAGCAGAGACACAGCAGCTAACGTGAGTAGATCAAAAACCTTCTTTTTAGTAACTCTGTGTACACAAACAATGTTTCAATCATGTGTACAGACTCTGGTGCTGCCACGAGCAAAGTTTCATGTTGTGTCGAGTCTTCTTAGTGTTTTAAAAATAGAGATTTTTGATGCTTGCTCTCATTCAAAATTAGCTTGAGCCAAAAACGAAACTACGGTAAATCTTAAGACGATTAGTTTGGGATTAAAGCAACACACATGATTCGGTGGACTAAATAATAACTGCAGTACCACGACATATCCAGCAGGAAAATCACTTTGGCGAGAGTGAGAGATAAAATCTTTCCACATCAGAGGAAGCTTCTATTTATATGTGGTTTTCAGCTTTCGTCCTATTTCAGATCAAAACGAATTGTAAGTGCATTTTATACATGTGGCAACTGAGCTCAGACAGGCTCAGACATCCTCTCGCCGAGCGCTCTGTCAGGATCACATATTCATGTGTGATGAAGTCTCCTCTGATTGAATTAAAGATGAGGTCCGTCTCACTCATAGCTAGAACCCTAAAACTCTCCGTACACAAGTGTGTGGCTGGTTGTCACGAACATCGGCTTCAACATGCTGGAGACGTACACGTGCGTCGGTATCCACCTCCTGTTATCTGCACAGGTTGAGCTGCAGTATGTGTGACTGTGTGCAGCTGCTGCGTTTGTCTGCTCCTGACTGGTGCCGTGTTTTCTGTTCTGAGTCCTGTGCTGCTCTCACGGCACCTGTCTCCTCTTTGCCTCCATTCATTTTAACATAATGATTTATGCCCAAACCTCCTGAGGCTTAGCCGGCGTGTCCTACTTTAGGCCGAGCAAAGATTTTAGAGGGAATTAAATAATAATTCACTGCAGTTATTACTCCTTCAAATAAATTGCTCTCCTGACCAGCCTTTCCCCTTCGGCAACACCTTATACATAATATTACATACGTGGTGTCGCCCTGAGATTACAGACCGATTCAGTCAGGTTGGTAATAAATCAAACTGACTATTCATGAGTCTGTGGTATGCAACTAATACTTTAAACCACACTGTAAGGAAATAATTAGATAAAGCAGCAATGTCTCGTCAGCAGGTTGTGTCATAATATACTGTCAAATATCAAATTTAACTACAGAATCAATACTTATTTTCATGTTGCCACTAATTTTATCTAAGTTAATAAACACAATTATAGTATTAACCTTGAATTTAACATTTCACTCCAAAAAAAACTTTGTGAAAGTCTTTTGAAGTTGAAAAAAATACGGAAATAAGGATGAAATGTTGTGGTGCTTCACAGTTCCAGGTTGTCATGTTATGTTACATCAAACATGTAAATTCACACTATTTCTGTAACCTTATGGATATTTTGTGTATTTTAGAAAGGGGGAATATAGAGATGTGAGCGTTTACCCTGAACATTTCACTGTCCCATCCCCTCATAAAGCTTTACATAAGTTAAATTAATTTATTAAACTTGCATTTGGGCGGATTTAGAAGTACAGTTGGTCCTTTACATGTAATTATTTAGATACACATCTGCAGTCATCAGCAGCAGCAGGAATATCTGCCGTCTGCAGTCTTCCAATGATTTCACTCACAGCAGCTTCCTGCCATTATTAATTCAAAACTAAACACACACAGGGATCTAATCATAGTTTACCGTCATGGTTTTGAATGAAATATCCAAACCCCTCCGCTGCATAACCCAAACAGATTCTGTCTCTGTTCTGCCTTTTTTATAGATGCAGCGTTCATTTGCTGCGCGAGTCTCAGCCTCCTTTAAAAGGTACATTTAAAATCACCCATCAATAAAACGTGGATTTTAATCAACAGCAAACATGGAGGGAGTTTCTGCTCGTGTCCTCACCTTGTTGTTGATGATGCCACGAGACAAGGTCCCCGAGCACATCCTCAGCTCATCCGCCTCGCTTGAAGTTTTCAACATATTCCTATCACAGTTTTCATCAGAAAATTGCTTTTTTCTTCAATGAGTAAGAACTTTAAATTCCACTTTCTTTCCTCTGAACTGAACACTCTGTGTCCCGGTCATGGGATTAAATCAGTTTCCGACAGTGTACTGCAGATGGTATTTACAGCAGGTAGCTACTGTAAAGGTAACATCGTGTTAGCTCAACAGAAATGTTTTAAAGTAAAGCTAAAGGCTGAAAAAAAGGCGAATTTACGAATGCAACCTCTTTCCGTAAACCATGATGAAGTCTAATAAGTATAAATAATCTTAATTAGGCCAAATAATTGGGGCTTGTTTAGACTCTTAACATATTGATGTTGCTTAACTAACTGCTGGCCCACAGGGGAAACTTCTGCTGTTCCAGATGGCCAGTCCGGTCCTGCTGATTGGGTAATTACACTTTGATATGCCACCAGTCATGACCAATTCAATGACTAATTTATCACTTAAGAAATTCAACAAATCACAAAAATAAAAGTACCCACTGTCTCTTAACCTTGGAGAGCAGGAACAACGTGTTCTGTTTTGTGCAGGACCAGGACCATGTCCCCCCGAGACCGGCAATTCATTTAGTCCGGTGCCTCACAGCACCAGTGTGTGAGAGCAGGGGATTGTAAATGAAGCACTCTGCAGTTTTAATTGGTTTCTTTAGATGCGGCCATCCAAGACCAGTTAGTGAACTTGCTGCTGGATTCAAAGAATATTTTTTTTCTTTGCTTCAGTGTTGTCTGTGAAGCAGCACGCAGCAGAGAGGAAATGAACCGAGGCTCATGTTCAACCAGTCTTGTTCTTTGAAACGTGTTTCTCTGGGCTTCTATCTGACGTCAAAACATATTTAATACTTTTCCTCCTCTTGTTTTAAATGAGCTATTTGTTTCATGAGAGTCTCTTTTAAGAAAAGTTTTTTTTTTTACTTTTTAAAATGAAGCAAAAGTTAGAAGAAAAATCTCAGAAGATAACTTTTTTTTTTTTGGTGCCGGGTCCTGACTGCAGAATCAGACGGCCATTTATTGAAGTGTTGCCTCAGAGAGGAAAGGTTCTGATCCAGGTGTTGTATCCTCATATTTTGTGCCACCTGGAGACTTAATTTAACATCAGCCCTGTTGCGTTGCTTGTCCCATTTCTCGTTCTCGAGTAAATTGTTCGCAGTTAACTTTTCTGCAAACCACTGATACTTTAACATTTGTCGGTGTTATTCGTGTGACATGATGTCACGTTACATGTTTATGACCAGACTTTATATCAAGGGGTGGAGGGGACGGTGGACCGCGTTTCAGGACTGAGTTTCAACATTTGTAAGCACGACGCCACTAATTATTTTTAAGGATGTTTCAGCTGTGTTTCTAATGACGGAAATCTGGTAACTTTGAGGAAAAGTCGGCACATCTCAAGCTGCGTTTGTGGTGAGATAGACGGCTCCTTTATGCCAGAACAAGATCTTTTTCTAAACCATAACCACAAGTTGTTTTTGGGTTTTTTTTACGACGGTGGTGTTGAGACTGTGGGGCATAGTGTTGCTTTAATAATGTTAAATACAAATAGCTCCTTCTGTGCACTCAGTATTAACAAAAGCAGAATCATTACAGTGTGGATGATGCTTTAAATCCACAACGATTCTGGAGGACTCGTTCATCGTGGACACACTGAGACCTCGGGATTCTGTATCTATGTTAGCAGAAGAGAGAGTCGTCCTCGCTCCTTTCGCCTGCATGCATACGAGCGCGTACTCCGCACTGCTTCACAGGCTGATGAACATGCCTTTGCTGTTTGTCCCACACACTTGACCTTTACTCTGCTGATCATTATAGATTGCTATAGATAACAGAGGAGAAGTGGCTCCAGCAGCTCAGACGGGAGCAGTGGAGGGTGAAGTTGGTGTTGATCTTAAAACGATGCAGCCAAACGCACCCTGAAGGCGTCTTCTGCAGTTTCTGTTTTCTCTTAGAACATTAACAGTAACTCTGTGTCAGATCGTTCAAACACTGTATGGATTAATAATCATCACTTCATTTGTCTTTCTATTAGTCTATCTACATATCGACATATGGCTCATATTGAGACCATTTGTGTTTTTTTTAGGCCTGTTCTCTGGAGACGGAAAAGTTTCTACCTAAAACTGTCGCAGCAGCCTTTCACCACGAGCCACAGAAAAACAACTTAAACGAGGACTTTGTTTTGTACTTGGATGCACAAATACGAGTGCTCTTCAAACTGCTGTCAGACCTCCTTTTTTTGGCTTGATGATTTATTGTCTCAGAGATTTTTACCCTCTCCAGAGCATCTCTCTCTCTCTCTCTCTCTCTCTCTCTCTCTCCAGCATCTCTATCGCTAACTGTAGCTTCCCAAAGCCTCTCTCTCCCACCGTGAGACATTCACCACAGCTGGCACATTATTCCCTTTTTGGCGGATAGTTATAACTATCTTAATGAACAAAAATCTGTGCCAAGTGCAACTTAATGATGTGATAATGAGAGAATAATACTAGCTTGGCTTAATGGATTGGGCAAACTGATAACCCACCAGCTCTGTCAGGCCACTTAGCTCTTACAGTTGTTTTATGTTTTGTTTTGTGAAGCCTGGCAGAGCAAGACTACGCTGAAACTGACAAGATGGGCTCCCAGGGTGCCTCTTCACTCAGCATCCTAATTTATCTCGTAAACCAGCGATGCTCTCTGTGCGGTTATTTCGCCGCAAACTTGATTTAAAGGGTATTTAATTCCTTCCTTGCCAATATATCATTATAAAAACAGACGCACAACAGAATTAGAAACACAGACTGCAACTCATCCACATCCAGGGAAACATAACAACCCACAGGACAGACAAGAAAGTTTAGATTGGACGATTCTGCAAAACCCCTCGACTATGTTCAATGTCAGCTTGTCTTTAGATCTCTAATGCCTCTTCTCTACATCCGCACATGACAGTTATAACATTTTGAGCAGATAAAGTACGGTTGATGTAGAGTTAAACAACGAAAACACTTTAGGTTGGATTAAGTAAAAAGGTGAATAACATTTGCAAGTCTTGTTGAGCATGAAAGTCAGACTTGCTGACCCACACACACCTCCACATCCTTGTTTTTGACCCTGCTGCACCAGGCTGCCCACCGTATCACCGTCACGCTCGGCCTTACCTACCCGTGAAAACAACATGCTGAAACTTTAAATTGGAGATTAGATTCAGTTTTCAATTTCACCTTATGACAGTGCTGTACACGTGATAAGGTTAGGTTAAGGTGCAAAAAACACTCAGGGTTAGGGCTTAAAATACCTGTTTTGGTCTCCACTAATAGCTGGAGATGTTCTGATTTCCCATCAAAAATATCCTTTTTTTTGCTGAAGCTTTCCTTAAAAATATCCAGTGTAGTCATGCTAACATGCTGCTGTGACTTGTCAGAAATATTCAGCAATATCTCACTTAGAAATGTTGAAAAGCAGTCTCAAACTGTGATCACTGGCATGGCAGCACTCTCAGCTGTATCTACTCCACCATCATATACATGTAGCGTGAACATGATATGACGCAGTTTGTATGAATGTCAATACGGCACGTAGGCCTGTGACATGTATGTGAAAGTGTTTCAGAAGCTGCCAGCATTGTATCCTGGTGTCTGTTTTACCTTTAATGTCGTCTATATGCTGTGACAACATGATGTATTTGTCTTTAAATATAGTATATTGCTAATTCTCTATTTGTAATATGTCAGGTGTAAACAGGAGCAGACCTCAGTGTAGTGATTTTCCCTCCAAGCTAACCAGCGTACCGTGGTTTTGTCAGCGCAGTAGACCTTTGGATTCGAAGAAACAATAGTCCGAGTCTTTGTTGATTTGTAGCTTTGGTCAGTCGTGTGAGTCCATATGTCAACCCGGTCATGGATATGTCAACCCGGTCATGGGATTCCCTTAGTGGCTCAAGTGTTGGCTGAACTGATATTGACAGTGCAGGCGGACGGCTCATTGGAAAACAATACACACAAAGATTGGCAATCGTTAAAAAGCAACTGGGGATTTCCGCTGTGGTGTAAAGCGCTGAGTGTGTGGACGGCAGCTAAAGGAGGTGATTTAGTCAGAATGTGATTAGATGTTAAATGATGTCTTTACAACAGAAAATTAGCAATGTGCATGTTAGTCATTTTACATGTATTGATCACGTTTTTATTAGATATATGTGACCTTTCCCTTCTCTGGGTCACTGATGCAAGACTGCGGACGATATAAGTTGTTTATCGCTGTTGGATTGTGGATTTCCTGTTTTCTACATTATCACGACGGCGAATAAATAACTGTTTATTGTGTTTTGTTCATGTCTGTGTAAGTATTCTGACGGTTGGTAGACACCATTAATATCACATGGTGTCTGTGTTTCCTCAGCATCAAGAGTCTTGGTCAGTGCTAGTTTGTGAAAAAACAAAGAAAACAAAACAGAATAAATGGCGATTTCTTCAGCACCCAGCAAACAGTACAGCCCAACGTTAGCGGCAGATGTTTCAAACAACTGCGGTGTTGTGACATGAATACATGGCATCAATGACACCTTTAAATAATACATAATACACGTGAAATTGCAGTGAATGCTGCATATCAGTAGACAAGTACCTCTGAGGGCTGTAATTTAGAAATGGGGAACCAGCCAGAAAAAGTGTGACGGATGACAAAGATGTGCCGGCCAAGAATCTCGGCAGGACACTCTCTCCTGGTCCTTCCCCATATCTGTCTCAAGAAAGAAAGAAATAATACCTGACGAGTGCAGATTGTCCATTTTCCACAAAGGAAAAAAACAGACAAAGAGCGGGTCTGGAATGTTAATCAGAGCGTCTCGACTCTTTAAAAGGGCACAGAAGCCCACAAGGACAAATGCGAATGACTAATACGCCGTTTGTCTAACTGTCATCTGTCTCTCTCCTCTCCGTTTCATCTATTATGTTTAGCTGTGTGTGTGTGTTTATGCGTCTGCGTAGGCATGTACGCGAGCTCGAAAGACTAATTCAGCATGCAGATGTGGTCGAGGAGCGGCTACAGTCGCTTAGCAGGGAGTCACTTAGCAGCCGACCACTGCGGCGAGACGGGAGGAGGCGAGGAAGGGTGGGCAGGATGAAAAAGACAGAGAGGCAATTAAAGAGGGAGGCAAAGTAAAAGCTTGAAGAGATGAAGAAACCAAAGGTGGACTGAGAGGGGTGTTGACTAAAGGGAGAGGAAATTAATGACAGAAGAGAGAACAAAGAAAGACTAAAGGGCGATTGGTTGTCATTTACTGAAATGCTTATTTTGCATGCTGCATTTTAAACCCTACATGACTTTCCTCTGTTGCACCTTAGAGTTGAGGATTCAGTGTCGTCACGGCATATTACTTCAGAAGTTTGAGAAGCACTCACTGGTTGTGCACAGATGATTGTTGCGTACCTGTGCAGAGGCTGTGAAAACATATCACATCACATTTTTTGTTTAGCAGCGAATAGACTGACCGGATGACAACAAAAAAAACATTACCATGAGCACCACCATGAAGGAAATATTCAATGTGCCAGGCTATTTCTTGGTTCAGTAATCACGTGTACAAGCGACACAAAGGTGTGTGATACTTGGTGATGTCCCCAGCGTAGTTATTTGACCTGCCAAAAAGAGCCTGTAGCGTCGCATCGGCTACAATAATCACATTTCTGAGACTCTGATGGAGGCTGTGGTGCAGACAGTCTAATGCCGTGAAGCTGTGTTATAGACGCTCTCTGCTTTCTGTCTCCGGCAGAACTTCACCCTGCTTTGATTCACTTTCCTTTGATACCAAGATGATGCTGATCGTTGACGGTCTGTATAGAAATGTGTGGGTGAGGAGAAGAAAGGGTGAGATGAAGGGAGAACAAAAAAGGGAGGTGGCAGGACGACAGGAAGCTGAAAAGAGAGGATGAACGTACGGAGAGATGACAAAATACATTCTAAATGCTTTAAAATGAAACTAAAGGTTATATTTTGTGTCTGTGAGTGCAGACAGGAGTATTTCATGGATTTACGACACATGTTCAGTCTCAGAGATGTAATGGAGTCGGCCAGTTTTCTTGTCAAAGTCTTCCTTCTTCATTGACTGATGAACGACGTCGAGGAACGTCACTTAGTGCGTTTACATGACACTCAAGAAAACCGAATTACTGGGTTAGTCTGATTAAATCGGACCGGATCGGATTTCTATAGTCAAATTAAGACAGCTAGATTTTTAGATTGATAGTCTCATTACTCGTGCATGTAAACGTTCCATCAGATTGGATTCTTTCCCCGGGGCCGTGAGCCGGAAGTAGAAATCCGAAATCACCGCAAGCATGAGCGCCATCGTGCATCTAGTTTGTGTAATTATCATGTTCACCATATACCAAATGTACAAAGCTGTAGCTTCGTCCTGCTCTTCGTACGACATCTTTCTGGAATGCCGAGGCAGAGTTTGTTGTTGCTGGTGACGTAAAGAGGTCAGCCGGAGGTGAAACTATTACCACTAGTTGAAATGGGAACAGCGCCACCTATCGCACCGGGTATGACATGCTTCAGATGATAATTAGATTTTCTCACCAGCGTGTATACTCGGACAATTGCAGTTGTCCGATTGAGTAGCAGAGTCGAACTACGGCTGTAATCTGACTCAGCTGTGCATGTAAACGCAGTGAATGTGATCAGCTGTTTTTTTAAGATGCTGAAATAAAGAACGTAGGATCTGATGGTCGTGTCCTCTAACAACAGCCTTCAACACCAATGTCTCCCACACCTTCCTGACACCTTCTCAAAATGGACAGTCCAACT
>OMLP01033636.1:0-20079 GCA_900302685.1 Spondyliosoma cantharus
ATCAGATTGAAACTTTTTCCATAGGTTGTAGTTTGACATATGGACCTGCTGCTGACTAACAACGGTGCGTTCAAGGAGTTTGGCGAGAAAAGGGAGATTGGAGATTGGTCTGTAGTTGTTAAAGTCCTCCTGGTCAGTTCCAGGTTTGAACTAACACAGATTTAGACAGATTTGTGAACAATATTTGAGAGAAATGGATCTTTTGTGTATATAGAAAAAGTTTTAGATCTTTGAGTTCAGCTCATGAAAAATGGGAGCAAAAACAAAAGTGTTGCGTTTATATTTTTGTTGAGTATATACCCTTTGACACACGAGATATCAGTGCAGTGATCGAAGGGCCAGTGCAATGTGCTCCACTTTCTATGTTTTAGAGAGGACTGTGGCTGCAGCTGTCTGATTTGTGTGATCACACCATTACAACAGTATGGTCAACACAAAAATAATCCTATACATATACACAAAATAATATATACGTAATCACACAACCATTATATAGACATACACAAAGTCATTATATACATATACACAAAATAATCATATACATATACACAAAATAATCATATACATTAAATAGTTTTATACATTGTATAACAATGTATTCCATTTTTGCCTCAAAGTTACTTGTTTTAATAGCCTAAGATTATATGTATTTTAAATAGCATCTATTTTTTAAGGGCACGGATAACTTTAATAAGATTTCGGTGGTGTAGTATACCTCGTGCGGTGTATGGTTATATTGTCTATGCGTGCTGGCAAACAAGGACGCACTTAAAACAACAATTCCCGTCATCCATTGCGGCGCGAACCTTTTTCCGCATTTGCGCATTGGGGACCTGACTACACGTTGGGGCAAAAAGCATGGCGGACGTTGAGGAAAACGTGAAGCCAAACACAGATGAAACACTCGACGGTTCGAGTAGTGATGATGATAACAGTCGGTCTGATGGCGGCGAAGTCGATGAGACAGTGAAGAGCTTCAAGGACCTGGTAGGTTAATCTCACAGTGAAGAGGAGGCGCCATTTTAGCAACGTCAACAAGCAGCAGCATAGCAGTTTGAGCTAGCTGAACTAAGCTAGTTACGCCCGTGTGTTTATAATATGAAATATACCTCCAGTCTGGCTATGGTGAAATAACTGTTGTAATTTGGTATTAAAACATTATCAGCAGTTGGCAAAGGTCTTTACCCGGTGTCTGTGTCGTTCACAGGGTGTCACTGAGGTTCTCTGTGAGGCATGTGACCAGCTGGGATGGAAGAGTCCAACAAAAATTCAGGTGGAAGCTATACCTGTAGCCCTGCAAGGTGAGCGATCTGGCGACAGTGACATGTTTCTGTCGCCTGAGTCTACCAGAGAGGGCTGCTGCTGCTGATGTCATTGTGTTTTTTTTTCTGTGCAGCCCATCAAATGTGCTCAGAATACCTGTAACACAGTGTACACGTACTCAATGATTCCTGCATGTAAACACACTTGCACGACTGCACATAACTATCAGTTGCATGTGCCTGATGTCATTATGTAGCAGTCTTAACCCTGTCAGCACTGCATCAGTATATTACATTATTATATTGTTATCACCGATGCATTAAACATTTAAGCTGCATTGCAATGTTGTAGCTGGTTGCAGTGGAGATAGTTCTACCTATTATAGTTGGTTTAATTTACTGCATGATAATGCATTATTTTTTGGAACCGGCCCTCAAAGTCTACATTGTTTGTGATCGACAGTGGGCAGGATGTTTTTGTGTGTTTCACAGTTTGTGTTTTTGTTCCGATCAACAAGGCTTTCTGGTATTTCTGGTAATAAGTCTTAATCAGCAACCAAACCCTTTGCTATATCTGCTGAATAAATGGGTGAATACAAAGTAGGCTGTATCAGGTACTTTTGATTATTTGCTTAGCTGTCAGAAAAGGCCAAAAAAAAACCAATGTCGATCAGTAAAGAAGAACAGAAACGAGAAAATATGCAATTGGGAATTGGAGAAGTATGATTCAAACTAATTAATCAAATGATCAAATATCAAAATAGGTCCTCCTCAGCTCTGTACACATGACTTCGCTAACTTCTCTTTGTCTGTGCTTTCCTCTTGAACTACAGGCAAGGATGTTATCGGCCTGGCCGAGACTGGTTCGGGAAAGACGGGCGCCTTTGCTCTGCCCATCCTCCAGTCACTGCTGTCTTCACCCCAGAGGCTTCACACCCTCGTCCTCACCCCCACCAGGGAGTTGGCATTTCAGATTGCTGAGCAGTTTGAGGCTCTGGGCTCCAGCATTGGTGTTAAGTGCGGTACGTGTCCAATCAAATGGTTTACATGGATCCAAACGGCATTCTTCGGTTCTGTACCTGAAACTTGTCTCATTTCTGTTGCAGCTGTCATTGTCGGAGGAATCGATATGATGTCCCAGTCTTTGGTGTTGGCTAAAAAACCACACATTGTTATTGGTAAGGCAATAATTGAAACTGTAATGAATATTTCATTTAATTACATCAACACTCAATTCATTGTCTTCTGCATGTGTGTGTATTTACTTGCACGGAACCGATGTGTTTCAAATAATGACCATTCAAGTTACTCATGCTAAAATTGAAAGTCCCTGTTTAATCTTACCAGCACCCAAGGAAAGCCAAAGTATTCATTTTGTATGTAAATAAACAGTGTTGGGTTATTTCTGGGAGAAGAAATACTTACATTTCCCTTTACAGCAAAAGTTTTTGCCAGATCATAAATTGTGCAGTGATGGCTTAAAATAGAGCCTTAATACCTCCCTTTACTTTGTTAAAGGAAACATTAAAGGTCCTATATTAATTTAATTTTCAGGTTCACATTTGTATATTGGGTGTCTACTAGGAAGCGTTTACATTCTTTAATGTAATTTCAAGAAAACAATAATTGAAGAAATGTATAATGCTATCTATTTCAGCAGCACCTCCGTTCAACCTCTGTCTGATCGCTCCCTTATAGTGCATGTCTCTTTAAGGCCCCCCTCCAAAAAAAATCCCAGTCTGCTCCGATTGGTCATCTCCCACAGGCCCGAGCAGGCACTGCCCACACTGATGACTTGTTTGAAGGCTCAGTTTCTGTACACGGCTGTTTATCTATCAGTGGATTGAGCATTTTAATACTTTCACAGTATTTATGTAGCACCTAGACCTGCGTTATAATCTACGAAGACATTGAAATCTCATTTATAAGAAGACTTCCCGTCATTTCAATATGCAACAGTTTGAAAAGATAATAAGTTTGGCATCAATGTGATAAAGTGAATGTAATATGTTTACAGCCACACCTGGTCGGTTGATAGACCACATGGAGAACACAAAGGGCTTCTCCCTCCGAGCTCTGAAGTACCTGGTCATGGATGAAGCAGACAGAATCCTCAACATGGACTTTGAGACTGAGGTAGGTAGTTAGAAACTTTTGATTTCATTGCTTTCATTCAGTGCAACATCTTCCCACTATATATATACTATATTCCTTATTTTTTACATTTCAATAAAAAGATATGAAACTTGTCTTTCCAGGTGGATAAAATCTTGAAGGTGATTCCCAGAGATCGGCGCACCTTCTTGTTCTCCGCCACTATGACCAAAAAGGTAGCCAATAGTCCTGCTTTGTTCTGTGTCACTGGCTGCTGGTGCTGCAGGTACTCCAGGTGGCAGAAGAGTACTGACAGTCTCTGATTTGTTTTACAGGTCCAGAAACTCCAGAGGGCAGCTCTGAAAGATCCTGTGAAGTGTGCGGTATCCACCAAATACTCTACAGTAGACAAACTGCAGCAATATTACGTCTTTATACCATCAAAATACAAGGTAGATCGCACTGAAATGCACATTCTCTTATCATGTTTTAATGTCTGGAAACAAATCCTGCATATAAATAATGCTGATATTTCTATAAAGCATATTTAAGGTTTTACCTGTGCCTGTTTCTGACAGGACTGTTACCTGGTCTCCATCCTGAACGAGCTGGCCGGCAACTCGTTTATAATTTTCTGCAGCACGTGTAACAATGCCCAGCGGGTGGCGCTGTTGTTAAGGAACCTTGGCATCACTGCTATCCCTCTTCATGGCCAGATGACTCAGGTAAAGAGCCTCTGAGGAACAAATACACAAACATACGCACACTCCGTGGAATCACTTGGCTCTAAAAATTGCAAACATTCATAAGGCCGGTTGTTGCAATAATTATGCAGAGCTGTCCACTGCATTTTCTGCAGCTTACAGTAAAAATCACGTGTTCCAGAGTTGCACTGATGAAACGACAAAAAGTTAAGCTATATTAATAATTTTTTTTAAAGCAAAAATGACAAAATGTGCTGGTTTCAGCTACAAGTTCTACTTATTGTCTCGTAAATTGAATATCTTTGCTGCTTGGATTGTTGATCACACCTTTTAGGACATATTAAGATTTCACTGTGCACTTCAGGAAATAGTGACAAGATCTTTTCCATCTTCAGTTTTCACTGCTTTCATGTCTTTGCTGATGAGCATAACCATCAGTCTTTTATTCATCCCTTTTATAGTAAATATAAGATAATAATAAAGTGCTGTGGACACACTAGTGCATCTAAACTACTCTGCATTGTTTTTCTTAATTTACTGTTGTTATCATCACTACGTAATTCATGTTTAAATACATACACTCACATACTGAATGAAGCTTTTTAGGAAGAGTTCCCATTAGTGCAAACCTTCTCTGCGGTGTCTCTTTTGCTGTCTTGTTGTTCACTCTGGCTTCTCCTCCCTGCTCTGGTCAGAACAAACGTCTTGGAGCGCTGAACAAATTCAAGTCCAAGTCTCGGTCGGTGCTGCTGGCGACCGACGTGGCCTCCAGAGGACTGGACATTCCTCATGTCGACTGCGTCATCAACTACGACATCCCCACGCACTCCAAGGTACATCAGTGCTGACGTTCACATTCCCGGTTATTTGATGATTGTTTGATTTGACCTTAATGTATCTTTGGATCTGTCTGCCCTTATAGGACTACATCCACAGAGTCGGCCGAACAGCCAGAGCAGGACGGTCGGGGAAATCCATCACTTTTGTCACTCAGTAAGAACGTCCTCTCTGATGACTTGAGACTTGATTGGATCCAATTATTTAAAAAATTATTCTGACTTTATTGTTAATGTTAAACTTATTGAGCTTGTCTGCCACCTTTTTTATGACAGGTTCTGTTTATGCTCTAAGTAAATAAGTGACAATGAGTTGACTTCAGTAAACTGACACATTCTGTTAATCTCAGATATGACGTGGAGCTTTTCCAGCGAATCGAAACTCTGATTGGAAAGAAACTTCCCGCCTTCCCGACCCAGGAAGAGGAAGTGATGATGTTGGTGGAGAGGGTGAGCGAGGCCCAGAGATATGCCCGGCTGGTAAGTCATCTTTACTGTGCGAACGCTTTTCTGTCCAAATAACTGGAATGTCCTCTTAGACAGACAAATCAAATCTTCTTTATTGTTAGAAATAGACTGAAAGGACAGATAGAACACGTGAATAACACATGTTGTGATTGAGAGTGATGGAAAGCCAGTTGGCAAGTGAGCAGAAACATTTACAGCTGCTCTGTAGTCTATTGATGTGGCAGCTGATACTTTTGTACAACTGGCTTATAACGTAATGTTTTATGTTGGCCTTGCTACCAATATATATTTTGCTGTTGGCCTATTATTATGAAGACATTACATCCAAGGGGCTCCCTTGTATCCTTCCTGTAAGTTCCTTGTAGCTGCTTTCCAGTTTTAGGAGAAAGAACGGATGTCATATATGTATAGTTTACTGAAAAAAATGCAAATAAACATTAAAAAATTAACATTAAATTGTTCAAACAAAATCTCTCGTCTTCCTCAGGAAATGAAGGAGCAGGGTGAGAAAAGGAAACGGCCCAGAGGAGGAGACGGAGACGAGGATGACACAGAACAAGCAAGCGGAGTGAGGAAGAAAGTGAAGGGCGGACCAGGAGGAGGGGAAAGAGGAGGGGGAAGAGGAGGTGGTGGTGGAGGTGGTGGAGGACGAGGGGGGATGAAGAAGCGAGGTGGAGCAGCGTGGAGGGGAAGACGCTGAAGCCTCTGACACGAACAGACTGTACATACCCACAACATATGATGCCTCTCTTGTTTATTCAGTGTCCAACTTGAGCATGTTTTCCTGTATTCAGTATGGAAGAAAATTAATTAATTATAGAAAACATACTTTTTCCTGTGCGTGTATGAGAGTTTTCCATTTGTAATAAAAAAAAAAAACATGCCTCAGTAAAACCAAAAGACTGTTTGTGGGCAGTTGATGTGTGTGTTGAGGTTTAACGGTGCTGTTGCTGCTTTTAGACACAGGGGGGCGGTGTTTCTCGTCTACATCATTTAAAAGGAGAAAAGGCATACATCCACATAATTTTACGTTTTACTGTTTTTTATATTATTGCAATGATATTTGAAAAAGAATGTGATATATCAAATGAATGTTTAGCAGTGGTGCGGCGAGTTATTTTAGAAGGCATGTGGGCAAGCAACAATTGCAATATATTGGTTATTTTTCATGCATGTTATTGATTGGCAGCTAATTGGGGGGTTTGTTCATTCCAGCCAATCACAGCGAGGGAAAGCCAGAGACCGCAAAGTGAGAGCCCAATTGTCTGTGGGCTGCATCCAGTGGGTGTGTGCAATGCATAGATATTTGGGGGATAGATTTTAAACGTGGATGATCGCGCCATAATGTCCTGGTAAAGTGATTATTAATGTGTTTGTCCGTGAGATAAAGGTTATTCCGACTGGTCTGAGCGCACACAGCCCACGTTACCGCCCAGGTGAATCCTCCCACGCGGTGTCACAGTGGGTGTATTGATGATCTGCATGGTCACTCTCTATGTGAGCGCACAGTCCATCGTAGGCGGGGAGCCGCAGCAGCAGCAGCAGCAGCGGTCAAGTGTGCTCGGGTTTAGGAGGGGCTCCAGTTTAGAGGCAGCGCTCTCTGTGCCTGTGCTGCATACCAAAGCCCAAATACATGCCTGCATTTCAATTGTGTGTGGTAGCTAGTCGCACACAGGGTCGCATCAGGGGTATATCGGAGCGCTCGGTAAACAGGATCTGACCGCTGCTTCGCTTACTGACACCAGGTGAGTTGTTATTATCATTAGTAGTGTTGTTGTTATTCTCATTCACAACGAGCACACGGAGGAGGGAGAGCATGGCGGGGGGGCAGTTGGACCACCGGTGTTGAGGATGGAGGATGGACGGTGCTCTGGAAACTTAGTTCGGCTGTTTGGTTAGTGAGTTCAGAGTCCACCTTTTTTTTTTTTTTTTTTTTAATTCTCAGGTAGGTCAACGTTAGCCTGAGTTGCTGACCTGTTCGTCACCTATACGTGTTATTGAGGTGACGGTGAAACAACATGAAACAAAGTGCTAAAGCTAGCCTCACGAGAACTATTTAATTCGAGCTGAACTAAACTTGCTACCTCCCCTGAAGCTAGTTGTTTTTGCTTTCATTCTCCTGGTAATATACATACTTTTTAGCTGACACACCTTATTTATCACGTCCTCTTATCAAAATGAGCTCAATTGGTTAGCATTTTTCCAGTTGCGCAGGTGAATTAGCGCGGATATTAGCCTAATATTAGTAGACACTAACTGTTTGTTGACTCGGTGCTTCCTGGGGACTTGCCAATGCACAGTCACCGTATCTGTTGTATAAGCGCCATCTGTGCAGACAAGTGCGGGCTGTAGATATTATCAGGGCGACACGGCGCTGTGTTAACAGCGGGGTATTCCCTGCTCTGCCAGGCTGACACGCCAGTAACGGGCCATTCACGACGTCCAGTTCGATCCGTCGTGAGCGCGGAGGAGCCTACGCAGCATGCGCATCAGTATCGTGCGGCTCCATTCAGCCAGAAGAAGAAGCGCACGCCATCGGACCCGCACTGAGACCCGGCTTTAAATTATGGTCTGACTTTTAATTCGTGTGTCATGCTCCGAGCTGGTGTCATGTGCGTGCCCTGTGTATCACTCTACCACATATCAGGGGTAGACCGATTCAGCCCAGGCCGATTTTTCCAATTATTGGTGATTTTTTCCATCAGACTGCTGATAAACTAAACACAGTTAAAAGTGTACTACTTTGGCTCCCGTGCAGCATCATCTCACAAAATGTCACGCCCACGACGATATCCGATTGGCAACGTGTCACATTTATAAACACTGAATAATCTGAATGAGCAGAGCAAGGAATAACTAGCTGTATCAAATAAATGTGGTGGAGCAAAAATAAAGTACCTGAAAATTGTGCTAAAAAACTGTACATGAGTAAATTGTACTCATTTTCCCTCACTTGATCAATTATCGGTTTTCAGTGTCCTTGATTTCCAATAATCGGTATCGGCCCTGAAAAAGCCATATCACTGGACCCCTACCACATAGAAACACAAGACTGCAGGAGATTTATTTTGTCCCCGTCTCCTATCATACAGAATGATCTGACTGTTTATATTACGATTAGTCGTATATGTATTACATATTTACAACTTAAAAAAAGATATAATAGCATGAAATACAAACAATCATAAAGTGAAAGTACACTATCCCTTTGTTGAGTCTGTACTGATCACAGATAGTGTGGTGGGCTGTTAAAGCGTTTTAGAAGACACATGGCGTGTGTATGCTGTTTCTGATATTTTGTATCCCATATAAAATGTCTAAAGTACCACTCCCCGTCCGTTCTAGGTGGCCACGTTGCTCTGGTAAACCGCAGCTGAGATGTCTCATCGGAGTGGGCAAGAGGACCCAGAGCGGTACCTGTTCGTGGACCGGGCTGTGGTCTACAACCCGGCCACGCAGGCCGACTGGACGGCCAAGAAGCTGGTGTGGGTACCCTCAGAGCGCCATGGCTTCGAGGCGGCAGGCATCCGGGAGGAGCGCGGCGAGGAGGTGCTGGTGGAGCTGGCCGAGAACGGTAAGAAGGTGGTGATCAACAAGGACGACATCCAGAAGATGAACCCGCCCAAGTTCAGCAAGGTGGAAGACATGGCTGAGCTCACCTGCCTGAATGAGGCATCTGTGCTGCACAACCTGAAGGACCGCTACTACTCGGGACTCATATACGTGAGTGACTTCGACCAAGACCCTTCAAAGATTGTCTGTTTTTCTTACTGTGTACACTTTCCACAGTGGGGAATGATTAACCTTAAATCTCAAAGATCCCCTGGGTCTCACAGCTGTGGATTGAATTTCACCCTAAGCTATTATAATGGTGAAATGATCTGCAGTGTTGTTGCTTGATGCACACCAGTCTTAAATTTGAGCTGTCTTTTGCATTCTTATGTTGAAGTAAGATCTGAGTCGTCAGTGTTTGTTTGGAAACAGAGAGGGCATTGAGCTTTTTGCTGCTCCGAATGAGTGCTGACCACACAGACACACGAATATTAGCACACAGTATGAGTGACAGGCCTCGCTGGCCTTTTAAACATTGCCAGACTTTAACCGCCGCTGAATCATCTCTCCTATTAGTGCCTCTAGGTTGTAGATTGTTACCTCCCATCGTGGTTTCCCTCTCACCTCAGCTCAAAGGCAGGCCTCCTCCACAAACACGACTGGTTTCAGTTTGTTTGTCTTGCCCTGTGCTCCTACTGGCAGGCCCTTTTTGATCACAGAGACGGCTTGAGCTCTCTCTCTCTTCTGCGGCAGACCTGCTGTGCAAAAATAAAATTTGGCCCAAAATATAGGGTGCAAAGAAGGATTATGTCAACTAAGGTTCATTCCGATCCATAAGAGCAACATATTTAAATGTAGAAATGCATTTGATTTATATGGGTTCTTTGGAAAAACACCCTGAAAACAGCAATTGTTGCATTGCCACTGGCCCCATAATCTAATTTGACTACAGATGGAGCTGCTCTGTGATGTTCTAGTTGTGATCTTGACCCATTTAGTGACATGTTTTCCAGGAATAGAATGTGGGTTGGCTATCACCTGAGAGACTCTGGTTCAGAGACTATCACACATCATGATAAAACATCATCACTGGCCCTTGACGCTTCAGCGAAGGTGTTATTTTCAATTTCCCATATGCTTTGAATTGACAAGTCTCCCGGTTCCCTCCCGGGTTCCTCTTTTTATTTCTCTCTCATACCATGGTGTCATGGTTTCTACTTCTTTGTGGTTCAGAATTGGCTTTGGAGCTTGTTAATTTGCCCCATGGCCAAGAGAAATTGAAAACATGTGTCTGGCTGTTTTGGTTTTCTATCAGGAAGAGAATTTTCCTGTTCAGTTCGCTCTTAGAAGAAGAAACCCCCAACTTTGTCCAGTGTGTTTGACTTACCCCCCAAAGTTTAGCTACATCCACTGCAGACATAACATAATGCCTCCCCCAGGCTGTGTCCTTAGTTGGGGTGGATGGAAGGGCGGACTTCCCTATCTGAATCATAGATCTGCCAAAAAGTCTGCTGCTCACTTACTTTTATGTAAATCTTTACCTTTTAACCGGTATGGTTTTATTGGGTATGCATACTGCATTCTGTAGTTTACTTCACTTTCAGATACTCAAGTGGCTCCCCTGCCCTCAGTTACTTTGCAATTAGGCACATTTTTAAAATACACATAGGTGAACTGGGTATTTTGAATCAAGATCCAACAAAAAAATTCTAACAAAAAGATATACCGCAATTCACAATACTGTAATAATGCATTTTTTTTTTTTGACACAGTAGCCCCTTTGACACCCGAAGTACTTGGAAGTTTTAGCCCAAGGAACTACTTTTTTAAAGAAAATCAAAGGTTCCTTCATCTAGTTGTTTTCTGCTTCTCCACAGAGGTCTAAACACCAACAAAGATTAGGGAAATTAGTCTATAATGTATGAAGAACGATGGCTGTTTTTACGCACCATTTTTGCACTCAGCTATAAAACAGTGACGACAACCTGGATTTTGCTTCCGTCTGTAACTGGTGTGCGGCTTCAGATTTGAAAGAAATGGTAGCTGAAATGAAATGCTGCGAGTGCTCGAACTAGCAGAAATGTTTAGCGCTGCAAGCCAAACCCCCAAAGTTCTTGTGTTTATGGAAAGTCAAGCATCGGAGCAGGGACTTTTTGGGGTATCATATAATGTCCCAGGAACTTAATTTTGATCCTGGTCCCTGCGGTGGAAACGCACAAATTCCTTCAAAGGTTCCTCCAAAGGTTCTTGGTCCCTGGCTAACACTGATTAATTACCTCATCAACCACCTATAAACACACAGTAAAGTCGTTACCAACCGAAATCCTTATTTTGCCACTTAAACATCCATCAACATCTTAGTAATATTGGCAAAAGTGTGATCATGTTCTCTCCCTTTGCCTATATTTTTTCTGTGAATTGCGATCGCACACCTTTTGAAGCTACCTCTGCAGCTTTAGGCCTTTGTGTGGTAGCTGTGATTGATTCCTCTCTCCCATGCCGGCTCCCTCTGTGGCCCTCTGCCCATCAGACGGCTCCATCCGTGCGAAGTCAGTCACCGTGTTTAGCCAACTCATTTATTGTAGCAGCTTGCTATCTGTGAGGCGGTGAGTCAGAAGCTAGCCGCAGCACTACACACAAGGCTACACCACACTAGCGGGGCTACAAGCAGGCCTTTGTGTCGTTAGATAAGCCTCAGCTGTCAGAAAGCCTCAGCATTCTTCCATGGCAAAAAGATCGTCCGTCTGTCTGTCTCCCGCCGCCCACTTCAGCTCTGCTGCTGCCGCCGCTCAGTGTCCGTCCTGTCTTGTCACCAACTCTTTCCCACACGCTCTCTCTCTGTGCCTCACTGCCCCTGGACAACAGTGACATGGACTCTGTCTGTCTGTCTCGATCTCACCTTATTCACTTTATGACATCTCGATTATTTCTTTATTCAGGTGCTATTTCTGTGCGAACCGAACTTGCCCCATTTTCCTACTCAAATGTAGTTCGATTTTTTTGTAATGCTGGATCTGCAGCAGGGCAACAGGTAGAGCAGCACAAATGCAAATAAAAGTGCACCGTCATGCTCCTTCTCATATCCCTGTGGCTTAAAGTCACATGCAACCTTTGATATCTGTTTGCTTTTTTCGCGTCACCATGATTTTGAAAAACACTGTGAATTTGTGAGTGTGAGTTAAAAATAGACTACCACTGATTCATGCTGCATTGTTAACATACTGCGGTCTAATGGCCACCCTGCTCTAGAATTCAGCAAGCAAGAATTTCCGACTTATTAAAGCTGCAGAAAAGCAGGTGTGCCGCTGAAGTTATTGGATACCAGGCATGTCAGCGTATTGATCATATTTCAAAAGCCCCGTCGGGAAGTATTCACAAGCTTTGTTATGAAATCACTAGAGTGAAGCACTGTCAAGGGAATGGTCAAGGTCTCCTGTACTCCACACAGATCAATGGCACCCAGGCTGCCTCTGCACCCAGAGTGCCCTCTCCAGCCTCTACAGTGGAGAAGGGGGCTATCAACGTACTGTAGGCTCGCTGCCTCACTGATCAGAGATGGCAGATGGGGTCGGCTGTTGTGTCTGCTGTTGGCTGTGTGTTGCTCAGCTGTTACTAGGCCACGGCATCCCCTCCCCTGGATCTGATTACACAGTGGAAATATCACCTTCTCTTTCCTGGACGGGGCCAGACATGTCGGTTTGGCAGGCGGTGTTGAGTTAGCCGTATGCTCTGGGAGCTGGCAACAGCAGTAGTAAATGTTCTATATTCTGCGATGATCCTGCGGGATTTTTTACTATGAGTGCAACAGCAAGCATGCAAAAAGTATGGCTTTCTTTTTGATTTTTCATTTAGGCATTTCTGTTTAATTGAACACAGAGACTGGCGGATAAAGAAAAGGACCTCTGACTTTATCTGTAGATAAATGCCAGACTCAAATTCAACAACTGGAGTTATTTTTAGAGTGACTGACACACCATTTCAGCTCTGTTCAAAAGAAGGCACTTTTTTAACCAAATAAAATATGCATATGAAGACGTGGCGCAGCAAATTACAATGCCCACTTTAACCCTTCAGCTCCCTGGGTCCGTCCCCCTATAGTCCAGGCATCTCTGTGCAGCCTGCCCAGCTGCAGAACACTGTCGCAGAACCGAAGAGAACAGAACAGACGACCTATTTATAGCACCTCCAGTTTTGAGATACGGGTGAATTAATTTTTCATTAGCCTCGAGAATGGAGAGTGGAGAGTTCGAATTTCAGCAGGCCCCTGTCTCTCTCCGTCTCCGAGCTCTCTCCTCCCCTCAGGTTCGGACCAATTTACCGCAAGGCTGAGAACACGGTTCACTGTTTGTTACACCTCAGCTTCTCAGCTGGATTGGACCTAAGGGAGCCCTGTCAGCTGGATCGTTGCACCACTCTTCATTTCTGTCAGCCTCCCTTCTCTTTCCTACCCCTTTCTGCTTCTTATTTATTTTACATCAGCAGTCCAGAGCATCAGTTGCTCAGTGCTGCTGACTGTGGGTCCAAACTGAACAGTTGCATAACGGCAACAGTCTTCTGTCTGGGACCTGCTTTGTGAACCTATGGCTGCTGAGTCACTCGCAGCATGGCGCCTCATTTGGCCTTGGTTGTAGTTTTAATTAGGTGATGTCACAGTGATTGATACCTTGATATGAAGAGACCTCTTTATGACATATTCATACCATAGATGCTATTTATTGACAGCAGGAGTAACAGGAGAGAAGAGCAGAATGAACAGTTCTTGAAACAATTACAGCTCTTTGAAACAGTCATTTATTATAGCCTCTGTAGAGAACTCAGGCTTTTTAATGATCTCCAGCTCCTGAACTTCATCTCGAAACATTAAGCTAATTCTTTCTCTCCTATACTCCTTGATTTTTTTAGTTGTGTAAAGCAAGTACTGCCACGCTGACCTTGAAACCAGCAGGGAGCCAGCTGCCTCTGATCCCCAGGGCCTACCTCTGACCAGATAGGCTCGAGTACTTTGTAGCATCCATTAAGCATGCGTCTCATGTGACTCTCTGAGCACCTCACGATTCAATTGGATTCCAAATCAGAGGGTTACGATTAGATTATAGAATCATTTTTTCGATGTCCATTATAGGGATGCCAATTTTAATCATTTTCTATAAACGATAGTCGGATGATCCAACAATTTATTATCATCTAATCGTTAACACTATATGAAATATGTCAGACTTTTTCCATTAGAAAAACTCTTTTAACCACTGACATGATATATGCTCAATATAAAATCAGAGTAAGCTTCATTAGAAGTTCAAAGAACAAATAAATTAAACTCCAAGTTACTTGATTGATAAACTTAATAACACAGAATAATGACAACTGACCCAACAAAATCCTATATTGATGCTGCTAAATGGCCAAAATGTAATTAAATCATTTTGTATAGAACGTATTTTTGTGTTTTTAAATCAGATACATTTTGGTGTATTTGTGCCCATCTCTGATTGTCCATTAATACTTTCTTCATCAGTTACATTCTTAACTTCGATTAATCAGTTAATCATTAGCATACCTAGTCCATTACGTCCAGTGGGTTCAGCCCAAATGCACAAACTGTTTGCTTTTGCAAAATTGTTTCAGCAGATCATAATGTCAAGTATCAGGTTAAAATATTTTGATTATTGACTTTTATGAATCAGTGTTTTAAGAGAGAATCACAATGAGTTTAAGAACGTATTTTTTTCCTCAACCTCTAACTACTATTTTATTTTTAACTGTCTCACTGATGTCCAGTTTTAACTCTACGTTCCTTCATATTGTTATGACTCTCTTCCACTCTTAATGATTTAAGGTCCAGATATATGTATATATTTGCATGTAACTGTTTAGTAGTTAAAGTTCATGTTGTAACAAGTAAGTACTGTATGTGGGTAGATAGTGAGGTAAGTAGAATTGGGCATTACCATGCCAGTGATCGAAGTCATACTACTGGTTAGCTGTTTTGTCTCTGTGTAGTCTACAGCAACATCTGCAGAATGAGAGACAACCATTGCCCCACCAGGGCCTCTCACTCACTCCTGGCTGCCTCGCTGCCTGGTCGTTTCAGCCTGCAGCATAGCTGAGAAGTGTTCATACCACACACACTCCTTGGGGAGAAATCTTCGGGCTAATTACACAGCCAAATGCAACACCATAACTCAGAAAGTAGGCTAAACGTTTGCAGCACAAGCTCCTTGTTGCAACATGAGTCTTCTAATGTTCATACACTCTTTTGTGTAGCGCTGTGTTTGATTTAAAGACTTAATAGCGCTCTCAGGGCATTTTGATGCTTCAGATGACACAACGGTCTGTTTAGTGTTTCATTTACTCAGTCTACCCTGTGCCTATCACTATGTTGCCTGCCAGCTACAATGATGTAAGCTCCTAAAAAGTGGGTAATGACAGCTCCTGCTACACTGACAGAATGCAGACCTGATGATTTAAAACACTAGGACTTGACTGTTCCATTTTAATGTGAAGGACACTGATGTTTTAAATTTTCTCTCTTCCAATTCTGGCTAGTGATAGTTTATCCTGCCTGTTTCCAGCAGGATTTGAAAAACAGCCATGGCTTTGTTAATATGTTTTAACATTTCTTGAAAATAAAGTGATTCTGATGTTGAGCCGAAGCTTCTCTTTGTTCCTTACTGTGTAATCATTCCCCATGTTCATCTGTTTTGTATCTTTACAGACATACTCTGGCCTTTTCTGTGTGGTAATCAACCCTTACAAGAACCTGCCCATCTATTCAGAGAACATCATTGAGATGTACAGAGGGAAGAAGAGGCACGAGATGCCTCCGCACATCTATGCCATCTCTGAGTCAGCATACCGCTGCATGCTTCAAGGTATGACACGCACTTGTTTTCCTCTAATCGACCTTTTAATTTTGTTTTTGTTAAGCTCTTCATTGAGAGCGTGTTGTGATGATCCATTGTGTGATTTTTCGTTTTTCAAGATGACATTTACTTGAGTTGTAGGATTATTTTTCCGTCGTCTCCAGGGAGATACAAATATATTTTTTGTTTCTGTTGGAAAAATCGTGGCTTCTGGCAGCATCCGATGCAGCAATGCCGGAAACTGTTGTTTTTTTATGCAAGTGTGTTCACATTTGGCAGGGAGTTTAGCTCACTTGGAGGCAGCATGGGGTTTGGCTGCATAGCCCAGGAGATTAGTGTGTGAAGAAAGTGTGTGAAGTGTGTGAAAGGTCACAAGGTCAGAAGGAATGTGACGTCACTGATTATGTCTGAGAGGTTTGCTGTCATAAGGGAGGGTTAAGTAGAAGACTAACTACTTGGCAGAATTGTTACTGTGTCATGTCATTGATCAGTTATTGCATGGGAATATGTTGACCATCGTCAACACTGTAAACACTCAGCAAAGCATGGAGGATTGGACTGGTTTCTCTTTTGAACCACTGCAGCTTTTGTTCCAAGCATGCAAGTTCAAATTCAGACCCAATTTCAGTTCATAGTAATGGTATTATTTTGTTATGGATTTGTGCTGCCAAACATCCGTACTATGTGTTTGCTTCCCAAAATGCTAAGGAAAAAATATAATGCGGAGACAAGAAAAGTTTTGTTTTTATTTTGAAAATCTGTGTTTGAGTGTTTCTGAATTATTCAACAGCTCAACTAAAAAGTACATTCTTCCTCGTGGATTTCTTCTGATTTATTGTGTCGCTGTCTATTTGGTTTCTACAGTGTAGCAGCACTCTCTCTCTGTTTAGAGGAAGCAAGTAGCGAGGGGCAGATAATTCTGAGCTCCTAATAGCATTGGTGTTGAGAGGCTTGCCTACTAGAACTGATGCCCTGTGACAAAGAGATATGTAGAGAAAGAGAGAGAGAGAGAGTGAGAGAGAGAGAGAGAGAGAGAGAGAGAGAGAGAGCAGGTTCAGCCAGCGTCAGTCTTCAGGTTGTCATTAACAGATCCTGTAGAGTTGTTTTCATCCTGCAAAGCTGCTTCATGCCGTGAGCTGCAGCTGTTGCATGCTCAAAATGTTAGCTTATTTACAGTTTGTATTTTAGGTGCATGTCAAAGATAGTCAAAATTGTTCGAATGAATAAAGTCTTTAGGAGAAGAGTTGTGCAACTTAGTATGCACCTTGCTGTGTGTGCATTATCAAAATCTGAACATCTGAGCAAGGTGACAAAGTAAAAGAGCCACAAGAAACAGGGACTGTGACCCACTTTGGGCCTGACTAATTGTTTTTGAATCTCTGAAGTAGAAGAACCGCTGCGATAAGCAGAACCTTTATAACAGTCTATCAGTGTTTAGACAGCCTCAGCCTCTCTGCTGTGTGCTGTCAGTGTCCAACCGTGAAACAACGGCATTACTTTCTCCCTTTTGGCTTTATATTCACAGGATTTGATTCTATAAATAGCATGTTTGCCAACGTTTCCCATGCCTATTATTATAATATTTGACCCAACGTACACTAGCCTTGATGTGACATTGTCGATGATGTTCTGGTTGACCTCTGCAGCTGCAGCTGTAAAGCTCCAGGGTTTGTGTGTCTGACTGATGTGCTGGAGGCTCCCTGTCATTACACACCCTCAGGCTGTGTTCTGGGCTCTGGATTTCCACACAGCTGAGACTTTAACTGGAGCCCTGGGCTGAGCAGAGCCAGAATGTGGACCATTGATTTTTAATGTTTGGTTCTGGACCTTAAAGTGTGTATTATGTGAAGATTAGATCTCCAAAGTCTTGGAGAACTGTATTTGTTAAGAAAACTATAGGGCTAATGTTTCCCAAACCTTCTGAAGTCGCTCATTCCTGTTGGCATCCCTTTTGTTGCACTAACCATATGTTCCACACTCTAAATATAGCTTTATTCAGTACCACACACTCCACCCATACTATTATCACTATGCAAGATGCTTGTCTGGATATGGGACATCTCTGCTGTGCCACCATTCTCTGCTCTTACCCCCTTTTCCCTGTCGGCGGTGTTCATTCTTTCGGACTGCTGTCCCTCACAAGCGAGGGGAGAGGCGGGGGGCAAAGCAGCCCTTGGAATGAGGTCATCGCTGTCCCAGCTCTCCATACCATGCTGTGCTAAATTCTACAAGCTGAGTCATTGTCAAGTTGTCACAATCGTCCGAGCAGCCCGCTACCCTCTGCTGGGTGAGCAGGGGTGCGTCACCATGGATACCTGTGTGTATCTGTGTGTGCGACCAGAATAACCTTCTCCTGGGATGTCTGATAGAGGTGTCACTTGGTGAGAGTGACAGTATTTAAACTGGCAGCACTGAGGGGCTTTTTTTTTATGTAATTCACTGAACCTCCTTCAGTCTGTTTCTATTTCCTGTTCAGGAGGAGAAAAGCTGTGTCTTTTAACGCTCCAAAGCTATTTAGAATCTCCTACTGGTTTGTAATTGCTTTCTTTCTTCTCTCAATGACTACCCCTTTCTTTGCTTTACTCACTAGTTTGTTCAGACTTCTTCTTTCTTTCTTTTTTTTTCTTTATTTCAACCAGAATGTTCTGGCTTGGAAGACGCTGAAGAGGAAAATTCCCCACATCCTTGAAGGCATTTTGGTCGCCTTTCAGTTAACATGAAAAATACAAACCGCAGCCCTGCTGGAAGCTTTGTGGTGGCTCAGTTTGCTTTGTTCCTTCCCTCTCCTGCTTTGATCAGGAAACACAGGAGGACAAGTGTGTGGAATGTCCACCTTCTCATCGCTCCTCCACGTCAGGGTATAGCCAGGGTTGCCATGGTTAGGCCTCTGTTTAACTAACAACGCTGTGTCCCCATTTTCTTTCATTTCACCCCTCAAAAAGCTAGACCACAAAGTTTGTGCCACATATTCAGATTCCTAGAGACTGCGTATGCATTTGTGTTTTCTTTCGTTATTTGCCTCTCGTCTGGCTAATGCTGCTGTTTCTCAGGAAGACAAATAAAGCAGACTTGCACCCAGGTGGCAACTGCATTATACAGTAGTCTTACTGCAGCTCAGCTTACTCAAGAAACCACAGGGACTCACTCTGTATACACTCTAGCAGTAGACTTCTCTTCAACAAAACATGTAGAAGACTATGTATATATGCATGTGTGTAAGTCAACATTAAATTGACAGACTATGGTTTGGATCTTGGCAAAGAGATATTGGAAAATTGAATATCACAGTGGGATTTCTTTAGATTACTGCCAGTCTTGCAACTCCACCCCATAGTCAAAGTTATGGCTGCTTCTTTCACAAAAGTTGTGCAACTCCAAAAATGTTAACCGCACAGATGGCACTGAATGGTAAAACATGTTCAGAAATGGCGGAACAAACCCCTACCTGTTTCAGGTGGTTTTATTTTCTCACAGGAGGCTGTGAATAGGAGAATCTTCCGACATTGCTGCTTATGTGCTCTACGCTTCGTGCAGGTGTTTTTTTAGAAGTGTCAGAAAGATGAATGGCAAGTTTTCCACATGGTAGGTGCACATCTCACACAGCTCACACAGATGATACCAGGTGAAAATTAGGTCTTAGAGAACTAATGGAAGTTGCAAAAAAAAAAAAAACTGGAAAGAGGCTGGAAAACAGTGCACTCACACAAGCGAAAAAGTGGGTTGAACTACCCAGAAACAACATTGGTTGCCCACTACCAAGTATGAGTGATACCTAGAGCCACTGTCTGCACATCGGCTGCTCTTTGGCAAAAGGTAAAACTAAGCGCATCCTCTACACTCCACCACATGTATCCTCAAATAGTCTAAATGCCACAACAGAGCAAGTGACATTGTAGTCACAATCGTTCTGCCCCACATGAACTCCAGATCTTCTAGACATGACCTGTCTCTTATCCAGCAGCACAGAGGGGGATATAGGAGGTGAAACAACAGTCAGAGAAGTGGAAAATGTCTTGGAACTCAGAGGCGAGAGGGAGGGCCCCGCTGGGAGAGAGACAGGGGGAGAGACAAGGGTTCGTTGAAGGCCTTATTATTGAAGGGGGATAGTGGGGGATAGGGCTGAGTGAGAATAAAAGAGGGCAGACCCCTACAGACACAACGCAGGATCGGTAGTGGATATTTAAGCATAAAGAGGAGAGAGAGTGAAGGAGGAAAGAAGGCAAAGAAAAGCAGAGAACGAGGGAGTCAGGCAAAAGCAAGAGGGGGCAGAGGGGACAGAGTTATGGGGGAAACAGAGCAG
>OMLP01033636.1:27223-38969 GCA_900302685.1 Spondyliosoma cantharus
TTTTGGACATTTTAATGCAGGCTTCTTAAATATCATTAGCAATGCAAAAGCAAGACGCCTTCACATTGAGACTTGTTTTAATTGCTTTACTCTGAAGATGTCCTCCAAGTTTGTAAATTGGTCATTCATAGACACCAAGTACTGTATGTGCAAATTAAATGTATCCTGTGATCATTCAGGGTAATTTACTGTCTGCTTGTAGCCAGGTTTCTCTTTTGCCCTATTCCACATAGTAGATGACATGACTATTAGTATAACCTTAATCACTTTTTGAGGAGTTTTACTGCTTTGAAGTCTGTTTATCTCATCTAAACTTCAGTTGGAGGATGTAACCTATAACTCATCTTCAGCTCTCTACTTAACTGTGTTTAATTTGCGTGTTATCATTATTGTCCGGAAGCTTGGAAGTGACAGTTGAACACTGCAGGTACCCACAGACCAGAACACTTCCCATATCACGCCGAATGTTTGCTACTTCCACTGTCTGGGAATGTGAATGAGCTCTGTCTCACTGACACACACACACACACACACACACTTAAGGCTTTGTTCCTATGGTTTCAAGAAGCTCTGGACTGTGTTCTGTCTTTGCTTTAGGCCTTTTTGAGTAAGCAGGCTGCCATTTTTATATTACTTCTGCACTAATACAATCACCATATTCTACTGGGACGAGGGAGCTGTGTGTGCACGACTGTGTGTGTTTGTGTGCAGATCTCACCACACTTAAAAGCAGTTTATGAGAGAGCAGCTCACTGGCAATCACTCAGGATTTCTTACGTGTGTGAAGTGGTTCCCATGGCACTAGAAGTTTCACTGTGTGCAGTTGCATTTTACGACTCCTTTTATGAAGCAAATTGTGAGAGCTTGCGCTGTAGTGTGGAAAAAATCTGTTACATCCAGTTTGCAAAAGACCCTCAAAAGGTTGAAAATCACATTTTCAAGCCAACTTCCATTTTTGCTTTTGTAGTTGCTTGTTCCTAATCAGTAAGTTGTGATATTGCTCCTTTAATTGGCAAAAAAAAACAAATCTATATTTTGAAAAGTAAGTGATCAGTCAGTTTCTCTATACATAAATAAATCAAGGGGCAGGGACTGGTATCATTTCTTACTCTGCCAGTGTTTTCACAACATTAATAAGAATACGTGAATTCAATCATGGATTGTTTGACAGCTAACTGATTCACATGCGCAGAGCTTCAGTTAAAGCGGTTTGCAACAATTTGGAAGGCAATTTGTGGGTACGACAAATGGACGTAATTATGATCCTCGTGCTAAGAACGTGTGTGAACACCAAGGCTTGGTTTGAGCGTGGTGTGTGGAGAATGTTTTAGGTGGTCATGGTCAGGAGTCCTTCAAACTTTTCAGTCTGGAGCTGAGATGAGTAAATTTTGTTCCGCACTCAGACGCTTGCTCATTAAAAACAGACAAGCAAACATTACTGTTTAGCGTATCGTTTGGTGACTGCCCATAATTTAAAGGGAATCCATTTTGAACCACAGCTTAAACCATGAGGTACTTATTTTTTGCACATTCTTGTCCATTTAGTATAAGAAATATGTAATCTAAGTTTCAAAGGCATACCGTAGTGATATAAGACCACCACATAGACTCATTTTTCACATTTTTTCTTTTTCTTTTTTGTGTTTTTTTCCCGATGAACAAAACAATAGTGTTGTAATGCTGGCCCATTTTGATGTATGATTCTGGATAGCATGCTACCATTCCACAAGCACCAGAGCTGTGACATCTAACACAACAACGTCAGTTATTCGTTTTACATTTTAAATACGTGATGGGCAGCACTTTCTAAACAATCGCATTGCTTGGCAATTACAGACATTTATGTGTTTATTCGTTGTTTTGGTGATGGTTGATCTCGTCCTCTGCTCAGGAGACCTTGTTCGGTTGCTGTTCTTCCGTGAGTTAGCTGCTAACTGCTGCTCGCTTATTTTTAAATCTCCTGTTTTTGGGTCGTACAACATCGTCAAAACACAACACACCTGTTTTAATCGTGCCAGTTTGCTGCCTCATTCTTTTATGAATCGATTCGGCATTGTTACCACCTCCGCTGCTGTGGCGGTGTCTTCGTACCTTTGACACAGAGCAGTGAGGTGGAAAAACGGCGTCACATATCCACCTTGAACAGGCTGTGCTAAAGGGGCTATAGATTATTCAACATGTTTCCCTACCTTCCAATATATTGTCCTAATCTCTTGGCCTCTCTTGTGTTTTATTTACTAAGAACAAGGAGCTCCATATAAGGAAGGGGGGAATAGTTTACAGTAGATTACGTTTAGGGGTATGAAAACAGAACAACAAACAGAGTTACAGGCGTACCGAGGCTGTATAAGGTTGAATGAGGTCGATAATAAGGGGTTATGATAACGATTGGGGCTTTTGTTGAGACGGAGGGAGAGGGGGGAACGCTCTGGAATGTGAGGAATGAGGGTTTGTTTAATCCCCGTGGGGGATAAATTATTAGCAGCAAAGGGAACCCTGCTGTGCAAGACAGGCCCGTCTCCCACCTAGCATGGGAGTCTGAAGTGAGATCGCGTGTATCGGTTTTCGTACACACGAGACAGACACTGCGCAGTTGTTTAAATTGATTGAAATGATAGGTGAAATTTACATCAACTTCAGGAAATTGGTGTCACCGTGGAGCTGGAAATGGCTGCTACATCAGTTGAAAGAGTTGTTTTTGTAGAACTGCCTGCTCTCAATCTCGAACATGGAGTAGAAGTGAAGCATTTCACCCTTCAGTGAACCGCGCTGTGACACTGCTCCAATACTGATTGGCCTGAAAGCTGCCTTTTCCTGTGCTGTCATTTAGATTCACATTTAGCTCGTATCCAAACAGAGACTGAACTGTGGTCTAACCTAAAAGTTGATGAATGAATGGGCCAACTTAATTTCCATCTCCTGTTAACATTACCTAAATGACTGGCTGTGAGTTGTTGTGGTGGAAATAACAGAGCAGCTAAAACTTCTGATGAGGTGTTCAAATTAAAAACATCTGTTGATGTGGAAAAGTGATTTTGTTGTCAGTACTCTTTAGTGGTCTGAGTAATCTGGCTTTGCACCATTCATGGGGGGGGGGGGAAAGGGGAAATGAGGGCAACAGAGGGAAAGAGGAAACACAAAGGGGGTAAAGATTTAGTGAGGCAGTAATGAGCTACTGGAAGGGAAGAGCACATGCAGTTTGATTGGTCCACCTACGCCAAGCCAGCGTGGCATCCTGGGTAAATATGACCTAGCAGTTAGTTGCCGCAGTGATCGAGGAAGCAGCAGCTGCCAAGGTGGGAGCACGGACCAGATGGATGCACACACACACCCACTCAAACAGCACAGGCCAAGTTAGACAGTTCAAAGGGGATTTTCGGAAAAAGATCCGTAAAAGTTAAAAAATTCTAAACAAAATTCTTCTAAACAAAGAACACATCTTTATAATTACCAGGCTATCAAAGTTCACGTGATCTGAAAATCGACTCCGAACAACTGTGCGCTCCACTTGATAAGTAAGTATATGTTTGGTGGAAGACAACGCTTTTACAAAACTTGCCACCGGTTCTGGTGAGTGGAGTCAGTATCGACTATATGTTGCCTGACTTTACAGAACAATAAAATCATAAAGTAGGTGGTAGATTAAAGCTGTGATTGTCTGTTGTGCAGAGAGCTCAGGGGGGGAGGTGATGGATGTCCACAGAGGAATATGAGGTTGATGAAAGATAGAAAAAGGGAATCAGAAGTAAGCTGGGTAAATAGATGTCTGATGGGCAGCAAATGAAGTGAGTGTGGCTCTGATGGATGTTCAAAGGTGTGTGTGTGTGTGTGTGTGTGTGTGTGTGTGTGTGTGTGTTTGCTGACCCTTTCTTTTCTTGATCAAACTTTCGTGAGATTCCTTTGAATGACAAAAGGATTGAGGCTGTGTACGTGTTATTTATCCACATATACTCCCAAACATACCAACCACGCTTCCCTAGAGCCGTCTGTTTTTTCATCAGTGATCAGAACAGTGAGTGAGGGTCAGCCAAGGTCACCTCATCTCCCACACTGACCAGAGATTTTTTTATAATGATACACAGGCACACATAGAAATGTTTTATATAGATATGACACATTTTCTTTTCTTGCTCAGTTTTTTTGTCCGTAGAGCCATGGTATCTGTTAGTGCTCATGCTGCTACAATTCCAAACAAATGACTGCTGCTGCTGCTGCTGCCAAAGGGACAAAACATTGTTCTTGTACACCAGAGGGAACGCTTATCAGTAACATGGTGTTTATTAAGGCACCAGAACAACAGTTGAGGTAACTGTATGGGCATTTGTGCAGTTGTGGGCAATTGTCAGACCAGAGTGACGTATCTGTAGATACAAAAGATTACAAGCAAGTGCTAATTTCATAGACGTGAGGTCACACATGCAAACTGGTTCTGCCTTTAATCATGCAAAGCTGTTCAGTGAATGTGTATTTGGTTTTCATATTCACGATAGCTTACACAGTGTTGCGTGCCTCAGTCCAGTGAGGCTGGAGATGTGATGTCTTGTGAAAATCAACATTAGGTGCACCTGATTAGAGTCAGGTTTATGTAGATGTGGCCGTGGAACGCGCACAGGAAGAGTAATCAAACTTTGACCCGTGTCTCGAAGGCGGCCTCATCATCGAGGGAGAGTGGGCCGGTTAAAGTGAGCAGCTCATTCATCATTCCCACCGTCACAGTAACGTCCAACACAAGTGTGCATAGATTTGCTGGCACATTCATAATTTTTTTGATGAGAAAAAGCAGACTCTTGCTGGAAAGAGAAAATAGCAGCCCTTTCAATGACGTGACGTCTCCAGGTGCAAACACACACACACACACACACACACACACACGTACAGCCAAACTCATTTGTCACCTGAGGGAAGTTTACGCTTTAGTGCAAGAACAAAAGGTCATATCTTTTGGTGAAAGATAACACCTTAAAGACTGTCTTAACTGTCTGTGAAATCTGACACACAACAAGATGCCAGTTATAGGAGGCAATTAACCCCACAGTGGGTGGCTAATATTAACCATTAGAGGATCTGACTAATCATGGCCTTTAGCTGCACTGGTTAAAGAGAAAAACATCAGAGAATGTTGAACTATTCCTTTAGCAATGCAGCTCACAGTTGTGTGAGATGTGAGTGTATACGGGTGGCCCCATTCCTTTCAGTTTTATTAAGTTTAGGAATTTGAAGTTGTTCCCAAATTTGTCTTTCTCGGGGAAATGAAGAATCTCCTCTACTTCCTGCAACAATTGAGGGGCAGCAGGAGGACTCACAGTGTGACTGGGCAAAAGATGTATTACTTTAAGATCATAATCAAACTTTCTGTTGTCTCTGTTCCTCAAAAAAGTCTTATGTGGAACCCAGAAGACCTAAATTGCATCTCAGCTCAAGGAGCCTGTTTTGGACACACAACCGTTTGCTCACCTAAGATGTTTTAGCCTCTGGCCTGTGTTTTCGACCCACGAGACAAGGTCATTTCAGCTATGTCGTCTATCCACTAAAGGTTGCCGTGAGGTCAGGGTTCATTTTTCACACAGTACACAAGTAGACAGTTTTGGGATTTGAAGTCATGCCTGTAGGTTTCACAGTGAACAGCCACTACACTACATGTGGTTTTTATCAGACGACTCTTGATATACGGAAGAAGTGGGTTTAGTGAACAGTTTTGCATGTTCATAGGTGTGGTTGGTGTCAGAAGACGTGTTGATGATGAAAATAATAAAGCAGGTCGTTTCAACACAATACCATGAAATGAAATGTTGTACGATAATTAATAGTCTCTTTTTTTTTTTTTTTTCCGCTTTATCCGTGAGGGTCGCGGGGATGTTACCCCCTTTTTCAGGGGGTTACTGGAGCCAATCCCAGTTAACTCTATGGGCGAAGTGTTAAATAACATCCGGTTTATAATCGGTTGAGAAGATTGATGGATGGTGTTGATGAAGGGGTTATTGCGGTCATCTTAGTTACTGGGGAACATCAGACAAAATATTTGGGAACCACTGCTCTACAGGACCTTAAAACACTTTGCCTGATAATTTGGGGCAGTAAAACCTGCTACATTTAGCTCATCCATCTATATATGAGAGGAACGTTCACAAGTGGGCATAATAAATTAGGGCAATGCTCTGATGGTGACAGTTTCGGTTAGCTGATAACTGGTCGGTTCCCTCTTGGTTCTGATCTTCATAGTATTTCTCAGCGCGCAGCAGAGCCTTCAAAGTTGAGGGGGTCACACACTTCAGTGAGCATAGCTAATCCTGTCATCTGGTCCTTGGACTGAATTCCTCTGTGATGAAAGATGTTGGAGCTTTGGTTACCAGTCTGGGTGTCAGTTTATTGCCGTTACACAGCATGGCTCTGCAGGGCAGTCTGGATGAAGGAGGCTGAGGAATGGGCTGCTGGCTGTAAAATGTGCTCTCGACACACAAACACACACACACACACACACACACACACACACACACACAATATTTCAGTGTTTCCTGTTATTCTCTGAAGCATTCGATGTCGATTACGTTCATTTTACCACACTGTCTGATCTCTGGTTAAATTGCATTGCATTTGACCACATAAGGTAGTTTTAATGAAGGGTCAGACCAGGGAGAGGATGAAAAGATGCTGACTGTATTTTTTCGTCTTTTGTTTTTCAACAGATCGTGAGGACCAATCAATCCTTTGCACGTAAGTACTGCAACTCTTTACTCTCTATTAATCCTCCGTTTCCTCCGCTCTCCTGAGGTCATTTCTCTGTTGGTTCTGTTCATAAAGCAGCTTGATGAGCTAAAAAATTAAACTGTGTGAAGATGATTATATTATATAGCTGCGCCTTTATAGGGTTGTTTCAGATGAAGGCAGGGTATTTATGTCTTGTTTATATAGACCTTACAGTAAGGAAGAGGAAAATAAGCATTGCAATTGTATTGTGTAACATACATTACATACATACAATGAGAGTAATTTATATGGATCATCACTTCCGAAGTACTTGGTTATTTTGTCTCCAGCTCCCATCATCCTGCTGTTTTATTTAAAGACTGGTTTCAAATAGCTTTTTGCGGACGCTGGGCTGTGCAGCAGCTCTACCCAGTACTAAGGGAGTTATGAGTGCGGTTTGGTGCCCTGCCTTCATCCTCTTTGGCAGAGAGTAATTAAGTGCCACACTCTTTCAGTGTGGCTTGAGTTTACGCTGCCAGCGACTGGGCAGGAGTTGTTGCATAATCCGTCCTAAATTCTCGAAACAACACCCCCTGTTGGTGACAGCGGTGACATATAAGCGGTGTTAGCCCAAGTGGGTAGGTCACCCATCCGTGAGAAGCTGCTTCATCAGAGTCCAGATATCTATGTATTGATTTTAGTATAAAAGACATCAGTTGGAAGTGTGTAAGAATATTAATTGAATAAGAAATGGAGAAAGACTTTTGCTGATCCACCAACATACAGTAGAGCATCTTCAAAAGTTATCATAGGCCCATAAAAATGGAGGAAAGAAGTAGAGACATCACAGTACACCGAAAAACAGACTCTCTCATTTGAATTTCCCAAAACAATCTGAACATAATGCTGAAAATCAGAATGAGGGAATGGATTTTCAGACCTCGGTGTAAATACAGCTTCAAATACAAGTCCTCCTCCAAAAATAAATGAACCCTTGAGAAAACACAGATTTTTAAAAAATCACAAGTTACCTCACTGTGTTGTGCAGGCCAGCTCACAACCTGTGTTTATACAGGTCGGACTCTATTTAGTCTGCGTGAACTTTGCAACAACCGCTTTTAATCCAGTTAAAATGCCACAACCCTATTTAGCATAGTGTAGAATTATAGAATGTCTTGTGTTGTTATGCGGTTCAGCCGTGATGTGTTATGAATAACATTTACTCAACTCTAACTTTACTCATATATGGTTCTTATATGAATGATCCACACTTACACACCTGTGTAAAGTGTCTTCAGAGGAAGTCACTGCAGTCAGCTGTCACCGCCCAGGTCACACATGTCTATAGGATGTATCATAAAGAACATTCATGACACCGAGAACTTGTAAAATCTCACACTGAAGATTTGAATATACTGTCAGATGTAAGATAGCCATGACAGACAATGGCAGGAGATATAGTGTTCTCAAACTGAGGGGTCCTGCCATAAGTGAACCCATAACCCTGCATCTTATAGATATAATATGTAACATTTTCAAATTAGAAAAAATGACCACACCTTTGTTATGTACTTTCTTTTGGCTCTGGACGTACAATACAAATGTTTCCAAAAGTGTTCAAACCCAGCATGGGCTCGTTTTATTTGGTTGCCTGTTGCTGTACCTTCCGGATGATGCAGCAGAGAGTGAGGAAGGAAGCAGGTGAACGCGACCGAACGTTGCACCGCGTTTTAAAGCGTCGCCTCCTCCGCGACCATTTCTTTGTGAGTCACGTCAGATGGATGTCCATCGCTTTTTGTGGTAGTTCAACACTGAAGATAACAACTCCAGTGAGCCCGTGCCACTTCAAAACTTTGTCAAACTACATCATTTGTGTTTATTTGTTTGATTAAGAGAGCCCTAGTGACAGAAGTTACTTACGTTGCATTTAACATCAAATGCGGGAAAGTCAGTGAATGGTTAGGTCCATGAGATGTATTACTCCTGTAAAACTATGAAGACATCAAGCCAAACTGGGATGTGTAACTCTATGACCTATATTACACTGCTGAATGTATCCTGTATTCGACGACTCGCCCACTGAATTCTAGTGCGACGGCTAAAACTGCCGTTCTCTATGTGTATTGGAGCTAATAGTCAGCTAGACTAAAGCCACCGGTATGTAGCTCGATGTAGTGTTGCTGGCCTGGTTTCGGTTTTGGCTTTGGTTTTCTGGGCTCTGGGTCCTGACTGTGGGATGGGCCGCCTGTACACAGCTATCATTAGAGATGGCCCAAAAAGCCTGGAAACTTTGGAGACTGGCCCACCAAACCACAGGGTTCTCCAGTAAAACAGACTGACCGACGAACGGATGGATTTAGAAAACAACAACAGATGAGCCTGATGGTCGTTCACTCTGTCCTTCTCTCTTCGTCTGTTCTTTCCTCTGGATCCATCCTTTCACTTGTGACCACCATAATGATGAGCTATAGTCCTTTCGGTTATGGTTTTGCAGTGTTTTGTCTGTACATGGCTAAACTCCGGATAACTTACACATCACTTCCTGTAGTGTGGCTATGCCTCGAAACTAAAAGCCTGTAATTCATGAAAGCAAACAACGGGTGTTGTAATTATTTGTTTGAAGAGATACGAGAGGGCAGAAACTAACATGAAAATGAAGGCTGTTTATTTCCTCTCAAACATTCTTAAGTCATTCATACTTTTGCTCCCTCCGGCTGCCCATGTTTATCTCCATGCTTTCTATCCCATATGATTTCAGAGGTGAATCAGGCGCTGGCAAGACCGAGAACACGAAGAAGGTCATCCAGTACCTGGCCCACGTTGCCTCCTCACACAAAGGACGCAAAGACCACAACATTCCTGTGAGAGCCCCACTGCCTACAGTTTTTCTTCTCCTCTCCTCTGCTCTGCTCTCAAAGACGTCACATTTAAACTCTCATTGCTGATGGTCCACCTTGTCACCTATCAGATTAAAAACTGAATGCCCACGTTGGCATAGTTCAATATTTAGGGAAACATGCTTTTTTTTTTCATTTCTAGCAGATAATTAACACTGGACAGTTTAGAAGATCGATACCGCTTATATCGGTCTGATGAACGTAAGACCAGTAGCTGATCAACTTAGTTTAGCAAAAAGACTGCAAGTAGTGAGACTGGCTCTGCCCAGCAGTAACAAAAAACACCTACCAACACCTATAAAGCTCAGTAATTAACACTTAATAACTTTTTTTTTAATTCCTTACATACTTTAGACCAATACCGAGAATAGTCTTGCAGATAAACTCCATATAACAGCAAATTGTCATTTTTACACTTGGATTAAATAAACACAATATAATGTGTTAATTAGTGAGCCTTAGAGATTCTCACTGCCTCTAGACATTATGCTAAGATAAGCTAAACTACAGATATGAGAGTGGTATCATTCATCTAATGTTTCTCCACCAGAAAGCAAATAAGCATGTTTCCCAAAATGTCAAACCATTCAAGCATTCAATCAATCAATTGTATTGTTATTATGTTCTAGTTCAAATTGAAGTGCATAGTTTAGTTTTCATTTTCAGCTGATAACAAGTTGTGTATTAATCCACAGCTAACCTAATAGATTTTAATATAGCTGGACTCCTGCTTCATGTCATCCAGTGCCATTCTGCCAGAGTGTCCCCGATGCCGGGCTAAGTGTGTACTGGTGTTCTGTATCCTGTGGCTTGCGCTTCGGGTTTTAACACTTACATTTGTTTATCCATAACAAACAGCCCGAATCTCCCAAAGCATTCAAGCTCCAGGCAAGTGTTTCTCCCGCTTTCTCAAAAAGAGTGTGTGGTCCGTTTTGATGTTTTGTGTGTGAAGTGCATGCCCCTTTCGCTCAATCTCTGCCGCTTCCATAATGATGTCGACGGACTAATCTAAGCTTCTCTTTTTATGAGGTATTTGTTTGTGCTGGCTCAGTCTTCTCACATTATTATTTGAAGCCCGGTGAATCTGTCATTAAACCCGCAGGCTCATGATACTAAAACTCTTTGTTTTATCAGATGGTTCAGATTTATTGGAACAGTTGGGAATTGAGACGTCTATTAGAAACACATGTGAAATGCCAAAAAGTACAGGTCAAACCTGTCAATTAAAAGTGTTCATTGTCAGGCATTAACTGACTCCGTAGCTTGTCTGTGTAGGTTTATCGTCCCTCTGTTTCTGAGGTTTACATGGTGTGTAGGATGAGCACACAAACTGTGAAACCAGACCACAGCCACACTAAACATCTCCCCTCAAATGTTTGACTCTAATCTTCGTCTTGAACATTTTATTAACGTAAATATGTGATTCATGCCCAGGTGTAAAATGAAGACGCAAAGGACTATGATACTTGATGCTAGTTGATTGAATCTTTCATATATTCATGCATGTATTCCATTGATAATGCCCTCTAGATGCATGTGTGTATTTTGAAAAAAAACATTTCAGCTAATGATTCATTGGCCTATTCTTTAGCCTTGGCTGTGATAATAATATTCCAGTAACCAACTGTGTGGCTTCTGCAGCCCGGTCAATAACTGAACTCAGGGGATGCTTTAATGTTGGTGTTGTAGCCTCACCTGGATTTTAAGATTTGAATCAATACCGTTTTGTCCCAAACGTAACACAAATGAGACTCTGCTGACACGGCCCTAAATTTCCTCCCCGACTCCATCATCTCTCTCTCTCGTGCGCTCTATAAAACTTGATACGCTCTGGCTCACCTCTTCTCTGCTTGATTTACCCAGTAGCTATTTTTCTTTCTCCCCCAAACCAATACCTGATGTCTCTGTGTCCTCAGTAAATCCAATAGAAGCCGAGTCTTAACTGAAAGCTTTAACCTGCAGCTCTGGGCGCACACAATCCGGGTGAATGCCTGTTTGATATGCTGCGTTTCAGTAGCTGTAACCCACGGCCCTCGGTGCTCCCCAGCCAGAGTACACCATCCGCGCTGACCTCCTTAGTGCTGCTTCCCTTCTGCGTTGCATTACGGCTGCCTCTGAGCATAGGCCAGAGGAATGTAGAACCAGGGATCGAGGGAGAGCGAAGA
>OMLP01033636.1:38989-59019 GCA_900302685.1 Spondyliosoma cantharus
GGGGGGTGGGGGGGGGGGGGTTGGGGGGGGGGGGGGTGAAGACGTGGAGAAGAGGGAAAGCAGACCAGAAGGGGCCAGACTTAATATTTCTCTCAGAGAGAAAAAAAGACGGATTAGAACCTCTGTTTAGTCTAAAGTTATACAGGGATGTATGCACTGGGTTTTGTAATATTCAGAGCATGAAACGTCTTTCCTCTCTCTGATTTAATCTTTCCTTGCTCTGTCTCATCTACAGGCCAAAATATTTGAATTCTCTCTTTCTGTTTCTGTCAGTCTCTCTCCTATCGCTTCCTGTATAACGACACATCTAAGCAAGGCTATAGGTTTGCCTTGATCGCCATTTCTGTCTGGCTTACAGCAGACAAGTCAGAGCTCACGCAAACCTTACACTGTTCCCCCCTGGGCAGTCAGTCAGAGTCCAGAGGAGTATCTGGAGTCAGATCAAGGCAGGATCTGATCTGCTGTAGGGGCTATTTCTGTGCTGTCAGTGCCCTGGATAGAGCAGACTGTGTCATGAATAGAGGAACTGGAGGTTTCAGGGTCCTTAGGGGAATGTCCCAACCGCCTATCAACCCAGGTTTCGAGATTTGAAAGGAAGCCATCATTACCATCATCACAGCCATAGGAATGTGCAGGCCGGAAGAAGGCTCTCCCACCTCGAGCCAAACTAACCACACACTATAGGGCATATGTCGAAACACATTCGCTATATTGCCTTTGTGGTTTCGCGAGTTCCGTCAAACTATTTGCTTGTCTTGGCACGTTACCTTGTCGAGTTCCCCTGACAAAAATCACATTGTGCTGCAATAGACTAAAGTAATAGCCAACAGAGCCATGATGAACTGCTGACTGTCTGAAAGATCGGTTTCGCATTTTACCTTTGCTACATTTTTTTCTCTCGCTGCTCTGTTGGGAAGAATTGATTTTGCCTCGTCAGCTTTTGTTTTGGGCAGATATAAATAAAAATGGAATAAATAGTGGTAAAAGATTGATTACCTGGTGCCAGTCGTTAGAAGTATTTGACAGCTAGGATGCTTCTTAACTTCTCTGTCTTTCTCCACAGGGTGAGTTGGAACGCCAGCTCCTGCAAGCCAACCCCATCCTCGAATCTTTTGGCAATGCCAAGACAGTGAAAAATGACAACTCATCCCGCTTTGTGAGTTACAGTTACCTGTTTAAATGATCATTCACTTGATTTAAACATACGTACTGAGAGTGTGCTGAAGGGAAACAGATTTACGTGAGCTTCAAATGAACCATCAGTGCAGTTTACATTTGCCATAACAGATATGTGCAAAGAAGTGAACACGTGTTTTTCCTCACTCTAGGTCTTAAATATAATGAGTCTATGGAAGGATTGGCATGGTTATCTATATAAAAGAGGTTATTAGATATATTATCAGGAGTTTCTTTCCCCGTAGCTTTTATGTTTTAACTTTGAACTCTTCTTTTATCCATATTTTAACTTGAACTGACCTGATTTGCTTTTATGTATTTAGGATGAATATCAAACTGCTAAATGGTATGCTAACAATCTTATTTCTTTGTAGTATATATGAAGTCACAGTCAACAACTTAGCTAGCTAGTTAGCTTCAGCCAAGGGAAAAACAGCAAACAGGCTCAGTTGGGGGGGAAAAATCCGCCTACGGCACCGTTCAGCTCACTGATTCACACAGGACTCCAGAAAGTTGCTGCTTACCACCAAGAGTTGGTCTGGTACGTACCTCCCTGTAAAACCACAGTACCTCATTTTATATAGGTTTTTGTACAGCTAGGCAAACAAGATACAACATCTCAGTTACTGAGCAGTATAGGTGCTGGATTTTGTTACCTTGCTGACGGAGGCAGGCTAACTGTTTTCCCCTGTTTCTAGTCTTTATGCTAAGCTAAGATAACCAGCTGCTCGCTGTAGCTTCATTGTTACAATACTGGAATGAGAGTAGAATTTGTCTATACATATTCTATACATATTAACCAAAATGTCAAACTAAGCCTTTACTAAATATTAAAGGATTGGAATTTTAAATTTAATGACTTAACTTTAGAGTATTTAAGAGTAAATTTTTTTGAAAATAATTAGTTTTTTTGGTTTTTTTATATAAGCCTTTTTTCTCTTATAATTTCCTAAAAAATCTAGCATTATAAAGTGGTCTGGTTCTGCTCTTTTAATAGTTTGTTGTCTCTGATCTTGTAATGATGCGTTACAGGAATCACAACAATTCTTGCTCTCAGCATTTTAAATTGCTGTGTGACTAAGTAAACCATGTGGCCCGAGATTAACCACCATGGTGTTCAGACCTCATGAATCACCGGCTGCCTCAGAGGAGAAGCGATGAAAGAGCGGTCGACAGATGGGCACGCGCTTACGTACACACATTCACTGTCAGGAAACCACAGACATGCCGGAGATTCTTCCTGACCTGTTAACCTGGCTTTTCCTAATATAGGCATTCTGTACTCCACTGTGTCTCTCTGTCAGTCCACAAAGTGGTATTTAAAATACAAAGGAGAAGAAATATATGACACGTACAGTATAGTACACACATATATGTGCTTTTGAACAAACCTGTGAAGTTTCAGCAAGTTCAACAACTGTTTTTCAACATAAATATATGTTTTGTTACCTGCAGGGGAAGTTCATCAGAGTCAACTTTGACGTCACAGGCTACATTGTTGGGGCCAATATTGAAACTTGTATCCTCATCACTGGGACAGGCTGAGAGAGCAGGAGGTCAAAGGATTGTTTCAACAAAGCTAAAGGACAGAGTACACGCTGAGTTTAGAGCTAAGGGCAGCGGTCAGGCTACACGACTCACCAAGGCTTATGCTTAACCACAAGAATGCCATTCCAATTCTGAATATTCCCTAGAAAAGCTTTAGGGGCCTTAACTCTAAAGAAACCATGTTTTTATCGTTATTCCTTCAATTTTTATTAAGTTTATTTATGCCTGGTGAAGAAAACCATGAATAATAGGCTCCTCAGGATATTATTTCTTTGTTGTAGTACTTGTAGACAGAGTGTGGAGTTCCTTCCCCAGTGATATCTATTTGGATTTATTGATTGTTTACTTAACTCGAATTTTAAACTCATATTAAAATAGTTGGTATGATTCCTGAAAACACTGAACAGAAAGTACTTGCACGCAAACTGCAAGTCATAGGATATGTGGCTAAACTGTTCTGTTGTTCCTCATCAGCAGAAATGTGTTATCTTTTGTAATATTTACTGTAATAATTACAGTGACAATACCAGTTTCCAGATGCCCATGCTGTAATTACCTGGTCAGTCCTTAACCTTTGCTCTCAGACCTTCTGGAGAAGTCGAGGGCCATTAGACAGGCCAAAGATGAGAGGACCTTCCACATATTCTACCGCCTGCTGGCAGGGGCTGGAGAGCATCTTCGAAGTGAGTGTCTGACAAACGCTGTAAGAACTAAAGTATGAGAGCAATGATGGCGAGGTCGTTTGTGACAATTTGCCTCAGGCGAGCAGTAGAGCTAAAGAAAGCTGGTTTGAATTAGCACCGGCCAGCTAATCTTTTTCTCTCGTTAAGTTTTAATTAAGCTTGTTAGTACATTGTTTCATGGTGAACGTGCACAGGCATTTCAAGTGGACACTTTAGAGCATATTTCTCTTGTGAAATAGTGGATTTGAAAAGCCACTGGATCTCTTCCCCACTTATCCACTTTCTCCCTGAGTCTAGACTGAAAATAGGTGCAAATCTAACACAGACCATCCAACAGTTGCTTCAGTTTTTTACTTTTAAGGGCAAAATCCACACGCAGCATAGTCATAATACACTTTATGAATATCAGAGAGTATACACTGAAAAGAGATCTTTAAAAATCTTTCTTTCCTGTCCTTCTCCAGCGGACCTGCTCCTCGAAGGCTTTAACAGCTACCGTTTCCTGTCAAATGGTAACATTCCTATCCCTGGCCAGCAGGACAAGGATAATTTCCAGGAGACATTGGATGCCATGCACATCATGAGCTTTACGCATGACGAGATTGTCTGTGAGTTGTACAGTACTTCCAGATGTGCCCTGAAACAGTGTATTCTTATTCTCCTTCTCCTTCTGTAATTAAATCCCTTTGTTTCAACCCTTACTTTGCCATTACCTAATTTCCTACCCTGGAGATCAATGAAGTGTTATCTTATCCTTGCCAGGCATGTTGAAGGTGGTGTCTGCAGTGCTGCAGTTCGGCAACATTGTCTTTAAGAAAGAGAGAAACACTGACCAGGCCTCCATGCCTGAGAACACAGGTAAACACGCAGCGTCCAGTCAAAGTTACACACATCCACGCTAGAGTCACTCATGATTCATTCATTTAAAAAACTGAGGTGACCACGCCGCCTCAGCCTGCAACACAACAGTTGCTGGAAAACAGACGATCATTTCCAAATATACACATACTCATTCTCATTCAATGTGAGCTCATGCTATAATATAGGATACATGATTACAAAGAAGTTTAGATTGTGTGTCTCTTGGTATTGGAATCCTGGCTTGTTAGGAAAAGGAGTCTGTTTTATCTGATTTGTTATTTACTTATCTGAACCTCGCATAAATCTTAAATCTAATGCTGAAGATGGTAAAACACACAATTCTCATTCACCATATATGTGAAACAGTGCGCACTCTGCATTTTTATCAATCAATATATTTCCTTTGTCCTCCAGCGGCGCAGAAGCTCTGCCACCTGCTTGGAATGAACGTTATGGAGTTCACCAGAGCGATCCTCACCCCGAGGATCAAAGTGGGAAGAGACTATGTACAGAAGGCACAGACCAAAGAGCAGGTAAAGTTTCATCTGGCTCTCTCATTGAGGATTAAGTTTGCCTCCTATGATTATATATTATTTTTATGTCTGTGCTAACATCTTTTTGTCTGTAGTGAACTTTTGCAAAGTCATGTGTCATAAACGTCCTTCTAATGTTTTTTCTTGACTGTAGCCCATGGTCTGACGTCATACCATGATAAATCACTCCAAACTATAACAGAGCCACAAAGTTTATATTCTTATTAATTCTCTCATGGCTCAGTGGGCTATGTATTATTTATGGTGTTTTTCAAAGTTACTCTTCATGGTCCTTTGCTCTTTATTTTATCCTCAGGCTGACTTTGCTGTTGAAGCTCTGGCCAAGGCAACATATGAGCGGCTGTTCCGCTGGCTGGTCCACCGCATCAACAAGGCTCTGGACAGGACCAAACGCCAGGGGGCGTCTTTCATCGGCATCCTGGATATCGCTGGCTTTGAGATCTTTGAGGTGCTTTGATACGAGCAGGCCTATCTGTGCAAAAACAATTTACGTTGTGGTTTTGTTCTTTTGCACATGGATTAAACAGAATCATAAAATTAGCAACAATAAAACATGTCACCAGTTCTAACAATCTTCTGCCTCCTTTCAGCTGAACTCATTTGAGCAGCTGTGCATAAACTACACCAACGAGAAGCTGCAGCAGCTCTTCAATCACACCATGTTCATCCTGGAGCAGGAGGAGTACCAGAGGGAGGGCATCGAGTGGAGCTTTATCGACTTCGGCCTGGACCTGCAGCCCTGCATCGACCTCATTGAGAGGCCGGTCGGTGTTCTCCATTTGTGTTTATCACTCTATGGGTCTGCTTTACATACATTTGTATCAAACGACCTCTGTTTCCTCAGAATAACCCGCCTGGCATCCTCGCGCTGCTGGATGAGGAGTGCTGGTTTCCCAAAGCCACTGACAAGACCTTTATCGACAAGGTGCTCCAGGAGCAGGGCACGCACACTAAGTTTCAGAAGCCACGTCAGCTCAAGGACAAAGCCGACTTCTGCATCATTCACTACGCAGGGCGGGTATGTATTTCAGTCCATTAAGACTTCTTGCATTCTGACTGCTCTCTCGGGAATGGTGGCTGGTTGGGCCGACTACTCAATAAGAATGCTGCTACTCTTAGAAGACAGCTCTTAAAAACTACAAAAAAGACAGAAAACCCTCCGTCCTGTCCTCTTTACTGTCTTTGTTATTAATCCGCATGTGTTTACCTCATGCAACAACTCTGTTTCTGACCTGTTTTGAAGTTTTTCGAGGAGGCACAGACTTTGCTCCTCCAAGGCGCCGTTAACCAGGTCATTGCCTGAAAACAATAGCCCAGTTGTCGGACTGCTGCCGTAGGAAGCCCACATCTGGTTCACATTGGTGTGAGATTGAGTCTTTAGTGCCTGGCGGTTACATAACAGAGGTTTTTAACTTTCACCTTTGTGTGGTGGTCTGCCATCTGTAGAGAGAAAACGATACTCCAAAGCATTCCAGAGAGGATGATTGTCAGCCGCAGCTCGAAAGCCGATATCATCCCCTGAGTGATAGTTTCATTAGGTTTACCTGTCTCCTTTTCCTCTCCTGCACATGTGTATATGAACACACTGTCTAAACATCAGTCCTGGACGGGAGCTTTACCACGATAAACAGCTGAAAACCTCAGATTCATCCACAATTTGATCCTGGAGCCAGCAATAAATTTGAACTTCATTAAATAAATCCAGCTCAACAGAGTGATACTGAAGAGGAAAACAAGTGCGAACACAGTGTGTTTGCTTTTCCAGGATTCTGATGAGACCCATCTGGAGGTCTTACATTCCTGATCTCAGGTTGCCGACCGTGTCGGATACTTATTATGTTCGGATCTAATCCAACACTTTTCATAGTGTGTTAGACGTTTGGAAAACACATATAAGTACAAATCAACATCATGTTACAGAGGCTAATTCCATCAACACAGTATGGTGCAGTAAGAACTAACTGTGCTGGCAGTCAGTTATAAAGAAGTTATATAAAGACTTTTTTGGCTCCCTGTTCAAGGCTTGATGCCGAAGGACCTCTGTATTTCTGTTTTAAGGTCTAACATGACCATGCGGTGACATAAAGGCTTTCTAATAATTTAAAGAGAGTTTTTGTAATTAAAAAAGTCTTTGTTTTAAACCTAGTGCAAGTACCAGATGGGTGAGATGCAACCCAACAATGATGCTTATGTCAGTATTGTGTGTCATTGTTTGGCGAACTATCTGCCGTCCATCATACATTGAGCTGAACATCTGCTGCTGCCTGTGAGATAAAACAACTGTGTGGTACTTGGAAACACTACTAAAGCCGTCAGTTAACTGACTCATACTGTACATACTTTGCAGGCAGGTGAAGCAACAGACCAGCGGTCATTTATCAGATACTGGAAGCCAGTCGTCTCTAAGTGTATTTTTAAAGCATCTTCTCGTCAACACTGGGATATAACAGTAATGAAAGGAAGACGATCAGATGGCTACAGTGAGGTTCATGAGTGAAATCTGATTTGATGCAGGGTTGTTTTTTTTTGTTTTTGCTGGTGGGATACCAAACCTTGTGTAACCAATTTATAACAGAGGTCTTTGGTTATTATTGGTGTAAACTGTACATCACACCTTAACCTGCCTAGAACGTATTCTCATTTTTATCATTCATTCATACATTCAACATGTTTACTGTGTGTCTTCAGGTGGACTATAAAGCTGATGAATGGCTGATGAAGAACATGGACCCCCTGAATGACAACGTGGCCACCCTGCTGCACCAGTCGACTGACAAGTTTGTGGCTGAACTCTGGAAAGACGGTGAGTCTCCCTAACATTTTCTATTTGCCTTGTAGGAGCTCATCAAGCTTTGAATTGTACAAAAGAATATTGTTGTATGATTTAATCTACAATCTAGCTATCCTTATCAGTCCAGAAGGATGTGACACAGCAAACCTGTTGTCTGTTCAACGTACCAATCATCACTTTGTTAGCATTGTCAGCGTGAGCATGTTAGCATGCTGAATTTAGCATTTGGCTCAAAGCACTGTTGTTAGAGAGCCACTAGCTTGGCTGTAGGTTCTACAGGGCCTATTATGAACATCTGAATCTCGTATTTAATGAAAAGAGGAAATGCATTTTCTCCTCTCACACTCTTCCTATCTGAGTTTCATCCAGCAGTGTGCCTCATTGTTTTTCTAATGTGGGATGAGTAAGGAAGTAAACAGCCAGGATTTTAGCATTTTCTCCCCCAGCCAGTACAGTTTTAATATTTCAGTCAGGTCAGAACCGCAGCGTTTGGACTCATTATTTTGATTTAACATTTGTTTTTTTATTGAGTCACACAGAGTTCAGATGAAACTAACATGCTTGTACAACACATTGTGGTCTAATCTCTCTCCTCATTAATACTCAGCTATGATAACCCAACACTTGCTTTGAATAGCATACAGTGAATTAACTGACACTTAACTCTTCAGTCCTCTTTATAACAGCTAATTAATGCTTGTGAAAGTTTTGTATGTGTGTGGGTGTATGAATGACGGGTGTATGTGTCTGCATGCCAACTTTTTTCTCTCGCTCTCTCTCTCTCTCACTCTCCTGTCTTCTTTTTCTGTCCGTGTCTCTGTTGCTGTAGACATACAGACGTTTCAGAGAGCCTCTTTCTATGACAATGTGTCTGGGCTCCATGAAGCTCCAGGTGAATCATAGTAACACTTAACCTTCGTGTACCACTGGCTTCTCCTCATCCTCTGCACTGGAGGGATCACTGGTTCCCTGTCCTGTCCTGTGATGGCTGCAGTGTGCGCCCCTGTAAAAGCTCCCCTCTGGCTTTGCATGGCTGTAATCCAGTTGTAAAACCTTTGATACTAAAACATTTCATTCTGCCATGAATGCTGGAGGCATATTTACCTTCAGACTTACTGCCACAATAATTATTCCAACATCTTGTGCGTTAAAAGATAAGCCAGGTAAGGCATTTCTTTTGTCACTGTGCAAAAAATAAAGATTTGTGTACAAAGTTAATTCACTCATCAGAAAACAAATCAATACAATGTTTTATCAAAAGGCTGATGTGGACAGGAAATATTGTAATTAAACATTTACCTGGTCAGGTGGAGGAATTTTAAGACTGCTTAGACTAAGTACTTTTTTTTTTTAACTAAAAGGGTTACAATAAGCAAATGTGCTTGGAGAAAGTGTTGCTAAAAAGGGCACATTCTGGGGATATTTAGTTTATGCAAAGCTACACTGATTAGTTGTCCACTGACACAGTTACATAAAGAAAAATATCTCAGTGACAATAAATAACTTTTTGCATTCAACAGACTCATGTCTGCATGTGTTTCAGAGATAAAATGGAAAGAAATAACAGTGCCCAGATTAATTTTGAGGAATAAGTACATCCAGAATTGCATTTAAGTTTCTGTCTAGTGTCGGTCTGAAATACATGGAACATCTGAGGAACCTGCATGCCAGACATCTGATCCAACTCTGTGTCATTAATCTTTTTTATTAAAAGAAAGCTGAGCTGAGAGACGTTTGTGTTGTTGAGCTGTCATGCAGTTGTAGGAAAATGTGAGTGGGGTCATGTCCTTGATTTGAGTACAGGTTATAAACAGGTGGAGGTAACTCACCTAGATACACTGCAATGGGCCGCAAAGACGGGACAAAGAAGATTGCAAGCTAGGACACATAGATTTTAATAATGCAAGATATAAAATACTTAATAGATCTTTTAATGCATTTAAAATATTTTTTAGAACTCAAGGATATACACAAGGTGTTTTGGTGAGTAACTGAATGTAAACATAGCAGTGGCAGGAAAAATTAACAAGGGATGAAGTGACAAAGGTTTACTGGACCGCGAAGATGCTCCTGAAGCAGGAAGTTTAATTTAAATGCATATTTGTACCTAACAAGAAGGAGATAAATCAAACAAATAATTTATGCAAATTGCTTTTCGAATAATATAATAGGACCTGATAACTTCCCTCTTTTAGTAATATCCTCAAGTAGATCCTGCTTTAAAATCATTTTGTGAATGAAGGATTGGTCATTAGTAGGCTGGCCGAGGGAAACCAGCTCTGCGTGTTCTGTTGCCTGTAATATCAAACCAGCTGATGGCCTCTGGTCACAGCTGGTGTGACATCATGTCTGTCTTCATGCTTTTTCAAAAAATTAGAAAAGAGTAAATCCCGCTCTGTTGAACCTTTATTGGTAACAGGTAAATTTGGATTCAAACACCAAGAAAAGGTTAAAAGTCATTTTGTTGGCTTTTCTCTTTTCTAAATTCATGTCAAAGGTACTTTTCTTTGGAGAGCTCTACATTTATCAGTAAATGAGTGACCTTTCCTTACATTAATTCAGTCGTCTTTCTCTTTGTCGTCATCTCAATCTTCATCACCAGTCGATCGAATCGTGGGTCTGGATCAGGTTGCGGGCATGAACGAGACAGCGTTTGGTGCCGCCTACAAGACCAAGAAGGGCATGTTCCGCACTGTGGGACAGCTGTACAAGGAGCAGTTATCTAAGCTCATGGCCACACTGAGGAACACTAATCCCAACTTTGTCCGCTGCATCATCCCCAACCACGAGAAGAGGGTGAGTTTTAAAATGGTCATACTGACCCTCTGTACCAGCTGGTCTGAGATCTGCTCCACTAAATCTGTGAACCTGGGGTTAGGTTTGGATGAGATACACTTGTACTGCATGTCGTGACCACAAATAAGTGAGAATCACTGATATGTGAAACGCGACAGATACGTTCCACTTTTGGTCACAGGTCTTAATTATATCTAAAATAAAATTCAGTTCATTTATTTATGCTGGACCTTTACTCATACACCAAAATTCAAAAGTCCTCTTCCTCATCTATTTCTTTCTTCTCCCTCCTCCCCTAGGCTGGTAAACTGGACCCCCACCTGGTTCTGGATCAGCTGAGGTGTAATGGTGTGCTGGAGGGGATCCGTATCTGCAGACAGGGCTTTCCCAACCGTATCGTCTTCCAGGAGTTCAGACAGAGGTAACTGAAGCTAGTATGGTATAAAACAGCAACAATTTTATACAAATAAAAGCACATTATTGACATAAGTAGATAAACATAGTCCATAGATACATATTTCAGAGATGGTGAACACACTTTATCTGGCGTTTATGTATGGCTTATACATACGGTCTGATAGGTCTGGTCTCTCTCTCTCTCTCTCTCTCTGTCTCTCTCTCTCTGTCTCTCTCTCTCTGTTTCTTATATTTGAGCCTGTATGGAGCTGCAATCTAACAGTCATGTCATTGTGACACTGTCCTTATAATGCACTTCTCTCTCGGCTCCTTGTCCAGGTATGAGATCCTCACTCCTAACGCCATCCCCAAGGGCTTCATGGATGGCAAGCAGGCCTGTGAGAGAATGGTGAGGACAAATGAGATAATCTCATTTGAAATGATCAAAATGTTATCAGCAACAGTCCAAATAAGGTATTAAAAAGCTGTTTTATCTCCCTTTCTCTCCCTTTTCCCCTTCAATGTGTCTCCCTGTCTTTGTTAGATTCAAGCCCTGGAGCTGGATGGCAACCTGTTCCGTATCGGCCAGAGTAAGATCTTCTTCAGGGCAGGAGTCCTGGCCCACTTGGAGGAAGAGAGGGATCTGAAGATCACTGACATTATCATTTACTTCCAGGCCGTCTGTCGGGGATATCTTGCACGCAAGTAAGGGTTTCTCTCCTGCTGCTGTCTGCATTTGAGATCGACTCAACCCTACATTGAAATTGAGTTGTGTATTTGATCACAAAACAGTAGATTCTGCGATTGTTCCACTCAGTCTTTTGCCCTCTTTCTTCTCGCTGTAATGCTTCAGGGCCTTTGCTAAGAAGCAGCAGCAGCTCAGTGCTCTGAAGGTTCTCCAGAGGAACTGCGCTGCCTACTTGAAGCTGCGTCACTGGCAGTGGTGGCGACTCTTCACCAAGGTGTGTGCTTGCTTATATGCCATCAAGGGTGTTTGTGCAACAGGCCCTGTGTGTTTTCCTCTAGAGGTCACTAATCTCTGTGTAACTGTTGAGATTTATCAGTGGAGATAATCCTCCGTCTGTACCTGCAGGTGAAGCCCTTGCTGCAGGTGACCAGGCAAGAGGAGGAGATGCAGGCAAAAGATGAGGAGCTGGTCAAGGTGAAGGAGAAGCAGACCAAGGTGGAGGGAGAGCTGGTGGAGATGGAGAGGAAACACCAGCAGGTCAGCAATACTCTGAAATCTGAAGACATTATATCGTTTTTTTTTTTTAGGATGCATCATTTGAGGTTTTAATGGTATGTATGTGTAGTTGATGGAGGAGAAGAACATCCTAGCAGAGCAGCTCCAAGCCGAGACCGAGCTGTTTGCAGAGGCTGAGGAGATGAGAGCTCGCCTGGCTTCCAAAAAGCAAGAGCTGGAGGAGATCCTTCACGACCTGGAGTCCAGGCTGGAGGAGGAAGAAGAGAGGACCCAAGGCCTGCAGAACGAGAAGAAGAAGATGCAGTCCCACATCCAGGTGTGTCCTCCAAAATATTTCCAAGCAGAATTACTTCAATTCCAAAAACATGTCAATTATATTTGCCTGTATGATTAAATTGCGTTGTGTGCCTAGGACCTGGAAGAACAGTTGGATGAAGAGGAGGCTGGCAGGCAGAAGCTGCAGCTGGAGAAAGTGACAGCTGAGGCCAAAATGAAAAAATTTGAAGAAGACATTTTGCTGCTAGAGGACCAGAACTCCAAGTTGCTAAAGGTGAGAGCGAGAAGAAGGCTCTGAAGGTCTGCATTCAAGCTAAGGGTTAAGGATGGACAGAGGTAATGACATGTGAAAGTTATTTTTTAATTAGAGTCTTTAAGAAGCTTTTCTCCTTTACTGCACAGCGAAATAATATAAAGCCAAAGGTTGAGATCATTCAAATATGTAGATGCTGGGTTGAGACACTAGCTATGCTCTTACCTGTCTGTCTGTCTTTCCTGTAGGAAAAGAAGCTGGTGGATGACCGAATCAATGAGATGACCTCGCTGTTGGCCGAAGAGGAAGAAAAGGCCAAGAACCTGAGCAAGGTCAAGAACAAGCAGGAGATGATGATGGTCGACCTGGAGGGTAAAGGACTCATGCGAACTACACAATACACAGAATAATAAAAGTGGACAATTGCTCTGTAGAATTGTTTGAATTAGTCTAGCTTGTTAAACTATTGTGACATCTTTTAATTTAGAGCGACTGAAGAAGGAGGAGAAGACCCGTCAGGAGCTGGAGAAGGCGAAGAGGAAGCTGGACGGGGAGACGTCTGACCTCACGGATCAGATAGGCGAGCTCCAGACCCAGATAGAGGAGATGAAAGGTCAGATGGCAAAGAAGGAGGATGAGCAGCAGATGATGCAGGCGAGGTAGGAGAAACCGGGACCACCGCAGACACCACTGTGACACCACAGCTCAGTGCCAGTTAAAGCAGATCACCAACAACATACTTCCACATAACTTTGAATGAGCTAAATATGGAGGTTTGAGCTTTGATATGGAGCCAGTGAGGTTCTGCTTCATGATGTGAGTCAGTCTGAGCTAAGTGTTACATAGCTGTGCAGAACGGTCATCAAACTAAAAACTGTAAGATACACCCACACCTGTCATTTTATTGAACTGGTCACACTCCAGACAGGTGGACAGCACTGATCTTATCATCTCGTAAAAAAAAAAGAAACAAAAATAGCCTCTGAGCTTTTACTGATTGTTGTGCTTCCCTCTGACATGCTGCCCACATCTACTCACTGATTCTCACTGCATTGGAATGTGTTTGCGCTGACCGTATCATTGGTGCGCATGTTGTAAGTGTGGTATTAATCGGCCTTTACAGCACACAGCTCCTTTAAGAGTGTGTGTCAGAGGTAAACAGCCCGCATCAGCTGCTCTATGAAACAGCAACTATGCTGCCACCCAGAGTTCAGTCAGGAGCATTAAATGCATACTTAATTTTTTTTTAGTAAAACACAGAAAATACACAAATATTGTACTTTTTACTCCACTACAGTTGTTGAATAGCTTAAGTTAGTACGTACTTAACAGATTTCCTTCTCAAAATATAAATCAGCAAATGAATATTGATATTGTATTAATTTAGGCTACCCAGCAGAATATAGAATAATCAAAATTGGCTCCACCTTTAACAGCTGCATCATTAAAGTGATGTAAACATCAATGCATCAGTAATAATCTAGTAAGATGATACTATATAATATCATCTGAAATGATTATGCATAATATGTATAATAGCTACGTTTACCTTTGGCATATTATTAAGTATATTTTGACTGTATTACTTTTGGACTTGTAACATATTGTTTTACCGTTTTTTACACGGTAGTATTGCTACTTTTACTTATCAGAATCAGAATCATCAGAATACTTTATTTCTACTATTATCTACTTTACTTTAATTACTTCTTCCACCACTGGGTTTGTCAAACATATGTAAAATGAACGCGTAGCTAAGTCAGATAATTGTTCAAACGCTAACAAAATAACTCAGCTACATCTAATTTCGGTGTTCTTCCACTATCGTACCATCACAGTCGCAATATTGTGTCCACTTTTCACCTGAGATTTTATCAATGTTCTTAATTGTTCCCAATGACAGGGGTGAAGACGAGGTTAGCCAGAAGAACAACGCTCTCAAACAGGTGAGGGAGCTGCAGGCCCAGCTGTCGGAGCTGCAGGAGGACCTTGAGTCAGAGAAAGTGGCCAGGAACAAGGCTGAGAAACTCAAGAGGGACTTGAGTGAAGAGCTGGAGGCCCTTAAGACAGAACTAGAGGACACGCTTGATACAACCGCTGCCCAGCAGGAACTAAGGTACTGATCTCTGCATTTTAGAGATATATCATAGATAGGGGGGCATTTATTTGAAAATATCCTTTTTGTTAACTCTGTAGGACCAAGCGTGAACAGGAGGTTGCAGAGCTTAAGAAGACCATTGACGACGAGACTAAAAACCACGAATCTCAGATCCAGGAGATAAGACAGAGGCATGCCACTTCTTTGGAAGAGCTTTCTGAACAGCTGGAGCAGGCCAAGAGGGTAACGCACCGCTCCACAGTCGAATATCACAGGATTGTCAAATCCAGCAAAAAGCGTCATCATTTCATCGCCTGACCACACTCATTTTTGTTGATTATGTCTAGTTCAAGGCCAACCTGGAGAAGACCAAGCAGAGCCAGGAGAGTGCCAACAAGGAGCTGGCCAGCGAGGTGAAGGCCCTGCAGCAGGCGAAGACCGAGTCGGAACACAAGAGGAAGAAACTGGAGGCCCAGCTGCAGGAGTTCATGGCCAGGGTTGCTGAGGGAGACAGGGCCAAGTCAGAACTGTCCGACCGCACACACAAGCTGCAGGTGAACATGTGATTTGATAGAATGGAAGCAGTCCAACTTTTTGTTTTTGTGATAAACATAATTCAGAAATAGCTTGTTGTAGATTAGTTGTTGTTTTCCCCCAAAATATTGGATGGATATGGATTTTGAGGATGAAACCTGCAACTAAAAACTGCAATAATTCGGGGGACACTTAAATGCATCGTGCTTTTACGAAAGCCACATGCAAACATTTACTTTGTGCAGTTGCAGATGTGAAAAGAACCACATCTGTGTGAATGTGTTTGACAAATACATTTTCTTTGCGTCGATAACTTGTCGGTAACTCTGGTATATCTCTATGCAGACTGAGTTGGACAACGTGTCAGCCATACTGGAAGATTCAGAGAGGAAGGGTATCAAGATGACCAAAGATGTCACTGGACTGGAAAGCCAGCTACAAGACACACAGGTCATTATTGTACCTTTGAGCATTAATCATCAGCCCATATTTACTGCATCCTTTCTGTTAAACTCACTGGACAAATATTCATTGTCATGTAGGAGCTGCTCCAGGAGGAGACACGTCAGAAACTAAACCTCAGCAGTCGTATACGCCAGCTGGAGGAGGAGAAGAACACTCTGCAGGAGCAGCAGGAGGAGGACGAGGAGGCGCGCAAGAATCTGGAGAAACAGATATTGACCCTGCAGGCTCAGGTAGAACAGGTGGTCTCTGGTGTAGAAAAACAATGTTTAGGTACTATTTTCCTTGACTTTTATTCAAATTCATGCTTTTTTGTCACTGTTCGTAGCTGTCAGAGAGCAAGAAGAAGCTGGAGGATGATAGTGGAACAATAGATGGCTTGGAAGAGGTGAAGAAGAAGCTTCAGAAGGACCTGGAGCTGACCAGCCAGCGTCTGGAAGAGAAGACCATCGGCTTTGAAAAGATGGAGAAGACAAAGACCCGTCTGCAGCAGGAGCTGGATGATATAACTGTAGACTTGGATCACCAGAGGCAGATCGTCTCCAATCTGGAGAAGAAGCAGAAGAAGTTTGACCAGGTGAGATCGCACTTTACCAGGAATTATTCTGCTGGTTTTCGAAGACACTGGAAAACAACTTTTGATTGAATGAGTTAGCAAGTTTGTCAAATATTTATTTATAAATAGTCCAACTTAATGATCAAGTTTTACAGTTTAGATAGGTCTCAGCAACATTTTCAGAAGCTCCTGATCCACAATGCGATGCCTTCCTCCTGTGTAGATGCTGGCTGAGGAGAAGAGCATCTCGGCTCGTTACGCCGAGGAGCGCGACCGTGCCGAAGCTGAGGCCAGGGAGAAGGAGACCAAAGCTCTGTCCATGACCAGAGCTCTGGACGAGGCGCTGGAGGCCAAAGAGGAGCTAGAGAGGGTCAACAAGCAGCTTCGTGCTGAGATGGAAGATCTGATGAGCTCTAAGGACGACGTCGGCAAGAATGTGAGTGTTAAGATTGATAAAGCACCAGTGATTTTCTGTGACAGTTCAGGAGTAGTCTCACCAATCATCCTCTATTTATCTCCTCCCTGTCAGGTCCATGAGCTGGAGAAGTCAAAGCGTACTCTGGAACAGCAGCTGGAGGAGATGAAGACCCAGCTGGAGGAGCTGGAGGACGAGCTGCAGGCCACAGAGGACGCCAAGCTGCGTCTGGAGGTCAACATGCAGGCCATGAAGGCCCAGTATGAGAGAGACCTTCAGGGCCGGGACGACCAGAACGATGAAAAGAAGAGAGCGCTGGTCAAGCAGGTGCAGAATAACACATAAGATTACATCATACACTGTTAAAACAACAATGTATTCACACAAAACTAACAGCTTGACTGGCTTCCCGTCAGGTGCGAGAGATGGAGGCAGAGTTGGAGGATGAGAGGAAGCAGAGAGCTTTGGCTGTGGCTGCTAAAAAGAAGCTGGAGATGGATTTGAAGGATATAGAGGGTCACATAGAGGGAGCCAACAAGGCTCGAGACGAGGCCATCAAGCAGCTGCGCAAGTTACAGGTACGGGTACAATACTTCAGTTTGAATTAGTTACACTTAACTACAGTGAGCAGCCCTTCTGAGCAATATGTTTTCTCCTCCAGGCCCAAATGAAGGACTACCAGCGGGAGTTGGAAGACGCCCGAGCTTCTAGAGATGACATTTTCGCCATATCCAAGGAGAATGAGAAGAAACTGAAGAGTCTGGAGGCTGAGATCGTGCAGCTTCATGAGGTACAGGATGTCTGTTGTGTGGCATGGTGTACAATGTTCGCAGTTTGGGTTGGAGGGCGTTCATTTTCATGGTTTTTAGATTTATGTATCAGCTGTATTATCATGAGAAAGCATCGAGTGGTGACTTCATCTTTCCGCAGGACCTGGCGGCGTCTGAGAGGGGCCGGCGCCACGCTGAACAGGAACGGGATGAGCTGCAAGATGAAATCTCAAACAGCACTTCTGGAAAGTGAGTTAGCCTCACCGATTGAACACAGATCTGTCGAGAAATGCATCTTATTAACATGCTTAGGGAGCAGCAAACAGATATACCCTTATATCAGGACACATTTTTTGGACTAAACGTTTTTGTACTCTTTTTGCAGCAAACCTAACCTATTTTATTCTGCTTTGTTAAACATATTTTATATCCATTTTTGATCCTTGAGATGAAGCAAGTAAATCAAGTGAATAAAAAACATAATAATAACCGGGGAAAAAAAATCAGATAAAGCAGAAAAGCGGGGAAATGATAAATAAGCCTTCATTAGTCAAAAGTGCCCTCAAGCTTATTGTTGTGAAATAAAATAAGATAAGGCAATAAGTCATCATAATTTTTCTTTAACGTTCACTTCCTGAGGTCAACAAGCCCTCCTGATAACATTTTTAAGATATATTTTGGGGTTAAAAGCAACCTTTTTATAAATAATTATTCAATAATTAAATTATCCTCAGCACACGTTTGTTGGGTCAACACAGAGACGCGATGAATGTCTCCAATTTGAACTGTTTCCCTTGTGCCAGGTCTGCTCTGATGGATGAGAAGAGGAGGCTGGAGGCTCGCATCGCTCAGCTGGAGGAGGAGCTAGAGGAGGAGCAGGGCAACATGGAGCTGCTCAATGACCGCTTCAGAAAGACAACTATGCAGGTGTGGTGTGATGTTTGATCATCGTAGAGCTTTATTCATCCCTTTTTGCACAAGAATAAGACGTAAATGACAACATATTAGCAGCTCTTCAGTCCTCCTCTGCCCGTTACCTCCTCCCCTCCTTCTGTCCCTCAGGTGGACACTCTGACTACAGAGTTGAGTGCGGAGCGCAGCACGGGCCAGAAGAGCGAGAACGCTCGCCAGCAACTGGAGCGTCAAAACAAGGAGCTGCGGGCCAAGCTGGGCGAGCTGGAGGGTTCCGTGAAGAGCAGGTTCAAGGCCTCCATCACTGCCCTGGAGGCCAAGATAGCACAGCTGGAGGAACAGCTGGAGCAGGAGGCCAAGTGAGAATTCAATACACTGTTCTCCTCACATTAACTAATGAGCATGTGTATGAAAAAATAGAAACTGTGCTAAAATCTGGGATCAAGGTTGAGTTTTGAGACGATTAAATCCTGCTTTGTTTGTTTAACCTTCGCTGATATCTGTCAAAGGGAGCGAGCAACAGCCAACAAGATTACGAGAAGGACAGAGAAGAAGCTGAAAGAAATCTGCATGCAAGTGGAAGATGAGCGCCGCCATGCTGACCAGTTTAAAGAACAGGTATGTCTGACACTGTTGACACTAGCCGTTTTTATACTGGGCAGTAAGCCGCCAATTGGCTGTCCTTTTTGTGACTAGGTCCGCGGATTTAGACAGAAGGCGTTAAATCGGGGGTCTGTTTTGGTCCGCCAATTTGACGCCTCGGAGGATACACTTATTTTCTGCTATGTAAATCCGAGACGTCGATGTGCCGGCAGTTGCGTGAGATGGGTGGAGGTGCCGATGACGTGCACTGTTGAACACGGTTTGTATTCCTTTGTAATGTATTTATTTGTCTTTCTGTGTGTGTGTGTGTGTGTGTGTGTGTGTGTGTGCAGGTGGAGAAGGCTAACTCTCGTATGAAGCAGCTGAAGCGTCAGCTGGAGGAGGCTGAGGAGGAGTCCACGAGGGCCAATGCCTCACGCAGGAAACTGCAGAGGGAGCTGGATGACGCCACCGAGGCCAGCGAGGGTCTGAGCCGCGAGGTTCACACACTGAAGAACCGCCTCAGGTACGACATAGAAAGAGAATGCATCCACAATCTGACATTCACAATTTATCATTTTGTTTTATACTCCTTATCGCTGGCATTGGGGAGAGTTTTCAAAGATTTAGCTCTTTAAAATGAGCAGATGTCAGCCCAATCTCCTTTGAAGATATGTTGGCTTGATCAATGACCGACCACGAGAAGTTATTAATCCTCTGCTCTTTTGCCTTTGTCTCTGATCAAATACCTCTACCGCTCTTCCTCCTGCAGGCGTGGCGGCCCCATCAGCTTCTCCTCCAGCCGCTCAGGCAGACGTCAGCTTCAGGTGTCGGAGGGAACTTCTCTGGACCTCCTGTCCGACGATGAGCTGGAGAACAAGATAACAGACAACAACGCCAATGAGACACCAGCGCCTCAGCCGGAGTAGGAAGGAAGCCTTAACTTTTTCGCTCACAGCCACAACAAGACATACTTAGACCCTCCCAGCTTGAATAGGGACCCTCGTCTTCCCTCTAGCTCATGTCTGGATAGATCTGTTCTCTCCAAACACACAAGCAGCATGATCTGAAAGCCCAGCATATTCTTGACCTTACTTCTGAACCCTAAACCTTAGCACACACCAGCAGTTGGAACCCCAACGCTCTCTCTCCCCCCCCCCCCC
>OMLP01033637.1:0-10932 GCA_900302685.1 Spondyliosoma cantharus
CAAAGAGAGCTCCAACGTGCACCTCCTCAAGCTGCAGCACCTGCGCCCCGAAGACGCCGGGAAATATATCTGCCGCGTGACAGAGCGGGAGAAGACGCCCACTGGAGACTTCATCGACCGCAGCAAGAGGTCGCGCAACGTCCAGATCACAGTCCAGCCGCTTAGTGAGTAATAATCTGTTCATGAGGCCACTGGCTTAGTTGTCCTTAGTTGTCAATTACACTAAGAATGATGAGCTTTCCATAATAACAGTTTTATCTTCATGTTGGCAGTATGGGATGTCATGCTGTGCTCCTCTCCAGCCTCTCCCTCTATCTGTCTGCCTCTGTCTCGCCCCCTCTCTCTCTCCAAGGTGGCCCATAAGAGATAGTTGCATAGCCGCTATTGTCAGCTGTGAGTAAGGGGGGGAAAGGATAATGCTACTCTTATTCCTGATGTATTTTCTGTTTGAGTGGATTGCTAAGGATTGGTAATGCAGCATTATGGTCCTTTCCATTTCCTTGGCTTAGCTGGGAGGGGAGGGTTACACTATAGTAGGATAATGGAGAGCAGAGGAGTCCAGACCCAAGGAGTCGGTGCTAACAGCCATGAAATTAAAGCGTGGAGAAAGAAAAGCAGCAGAGAAAGGCGCCCAGCTCTCCAGGGCCCTCTAAGTGGTTCCCCCGGCTAAATTAATGTGTTCTGCTGGGGCTAGACCTCTTCAGCTGGGTTAAGCAGGGCTGGCCGATTGGGGTTGTGTCGGGCTCGCAGCTGAGCGGATGCAAATTTACAGTCCAGCCTTTTTAAAACCCTGCTCACAAGCCTCTCATCACTCACTGAGATTCCTCTTCATCTCGGTGGCAGCAGGAAAACGCCCCTCTCGCCGGTTTCCCCCTCGCTTCTCTCTCTTACCTCCACGTCTCATAGGACTGGAACAGTGTGTGGAGACAGCTGCTCACAGCATAATAAAACATAATAACCACTGAGTAATATCTCCTCCCAAGCAGCCAACGCTACCTTATCCTGACCGCTCCGTACCCCCTGCTAAATCAGCCCAAAACAATGGCCTTAAGCCTTGCAGCAGTCTCCAGGGAACCTCTCTGTATGGGAGGTTTTGTTTTTCCAACAAAAGACCTTAATGCCCCATAAAGGATGTTTATGGGGTTTACACAGGATAATGGCCACGGTTATTGGGAGAGAACTTCCGCGAAAAACACAGCAGTGGTGTTCAGGGTGGACATGTATTTCATGCACAAACTATCCTCGCACACCTGCAAACAAACCCGCACGCAATTTCAAGATGCGCTCCATCACTCTAATTGGGGGAACTGGGTGAGAGTCGGTAATGAGGTGCAACAGGGGTTAAAGTTGATGAGTCGGAGGCAGGCAGAGGTGACAGCAGAGGAAAAGCTGAGGTAAACACGTGTGACAAATCAGTGTTGATGGATGAGTTTGCCTTTGCAATGAGAAAGGGAGAGAGAGCTTACATGCCACACTGAATCGCTATCAAACGTTAGAAAGGACAAGTGCAAGGAGAGGGGGAAAAAGAGAGGGCACGGACTGTAGGCAGTATGGTGGTACAGTGGTTGAGAACTGTTGCCTTGCAGCAAGAAGGTCCCAGGTTCTGCCTTTCTGTGTGGAGTTGGAGTTGCATGTTACTCCTTCGGGTACTGGCGTAGAATCTGGAATCCTTCCGGATGGGTTGAATTCAGAAGTGTGTGTGTGTGATGAAAAAAAATTCTTCTTCTTCTAATAGAGAGATAAAAATGTCTTCTGTGATCGGGGAGAATGGGAACATTTAACCTGTACTTATTCCTGGACGTTTATGTTATATAAAATGCTCCTAAAGTGCCTATCCCAGTTTAGTCCAAATTAAATTCAAATCTTGTTCAACCATTTGGAGGACAGGCATGATTTTGGGCTCCTTTGAAAGGTTATAAGCTGAATTTCTCCCCCAAGCTGTCATAAAAATGTATCTAGAGGAGTTTGAACACACTGAATTATTTATGTATTTTCCTCGCCTACATTTTTATAATGCAAATATAAGCCTGCAGATGACCTGTAGCTGCCCCTATTAGCTGGAAAACAAAATGGGTCCACATTATATAGTCTTACAAATGTAATAACAATATCGCTGAAAATGGACACTTAACGATTGTTTCTCTGAATATCTAGGCGCCTGGCAAAAAAAAAAGCCATTTTATGACCTCAAAATACCCCTGCCCGAGAGTAACGGGGGCAAAAACTCAATAAAGTTCTTATTTACACTAAGTTTGCGCATATGAAATTGTAAAAACAAGTGCTCCGATGGAAGAACAGCCTATTCAAAGAGCAAAATGAATGATTTCTAAGGTTATGGCTATAGCAGCTGTAATGAACTATATACTGCTCGCTTTGATATCTCATTCACTACATGATGCATCAAACATCAAGAGCGAGTAGAAAGAACAGAGAGTGGCTCTACACGATCACTCATTGGCTGTTATAATCTTTAGGGCGGGCATAGAAGCTCAAATCTGCTCAAATGAGCTGTCAATCCAAAGGCTTCATCTCAGGATCACCAATGTAGAGAGCTAACGTCTGCTGTCAAATGAGGAGGGTTTTTTTTTTTATCTGAGATTGCAGTTTTTTGCCATTGTGTCACAATTTAAATGTGGAATACTGTGTTCTGTAATAAATATGTTACTGAAATGGATGTGCTGGACATCTGAAACAAAAAAGCACAGTTTTTGACGCACTGCTGAAACACAGGACAGAATAGTTTGAGAAAGACAAAACTGTCCAGACACCAGACAATTTTATGGGAAGAAGGTGGTGCGTCGCATAACTGTCCTCTCTTCCCGTCTCACTGTAAAAAAAAGTGATGGAATACAATATGGTCTTGGGCCGTGGAGAGTAAAATATGAAGCTGTTACAATGGGAAAAAAAGAGGAAAAAGGATGAAGGGTTTTCCCTTTGTTCGTTTGAGTGTGATAGAAGCGAGCAGCAAGTTTATTCCATATTCACAGAGAGCTCATGCTTATTAAGAGGGCCGGTGAGCTGAGAGGGAAGCAGCAGAGCTTGGCCTGAGGGGAGAAGGGAAAAAAAAAAAGAAGTGAGAGACTTTAAGCCACACCCCCACGAGACAGCAGCACCGGCCCCCGCTGAGCCGAGAGAGCTTTTGGGTCAACCAGAGCTCGGCTGTGTTTGATGGACGTTGAAGTGATGAGAGTCGAGATAAAGCAGAAAAACAGAGCAGAAGAGCCAGTAAAGATTTTTATCCCCTCTCTTCTTCTGAAGTGCTGCTGAGCCCTGTGATCTGAGCCTTTGCCTGGACTTGGTCAACAAGTCACATGGGGTTCAGAGGGACAACCTCAGCACACAAACTCACCAGGGCCTGTTCTTCTAGCTGTCATTCGGATGTGCCTGAGGCCGGTTACCAAACAGCACCATCGTCCTCTCACATTCACACACACGGACAGCACTCGCAGAGGTCGGATGGTGTTATGCTCAGGGGAACAGGCTCAGCGATTTGTTTTATTGCCCCTGGCCTCCTGTACTCTGTGAATGTTTTAACCCAGGAAGTGTGATTCTTGTCGGATTTTTTTCTCTAGTCCTTGTACGTGCCTAGTGCTCACTTCGCTCCATTTTCTCTTCCCCTTTTTAGAGAGCAACATCACTGTGGCGTTATCCAGCAACTCCTCAGAGGTCCTCGAGGGCGATGTGATCCAGTTGACCTGCTCAGTCTACACCACCACAGGCCCCCTGTCAGTTGTGTGGCAGTGGATGGACAAGCAGGCGACTGGAACGGTGCAGGAGGTGGCCTCCGTGGATCGAGATGGCACAGTATGGCACAGTCCGGCCTACAAGGAGCGCTCCAGCTACGGGGAGATCCGCGTGGAGAAGATGCAGAGCGACACGTTCTCTCTGTCCCTCTTTAACGCCTTACCTGGAGACGAAGGCCAGTACCGCTGCACAGCCACCGAGTGGCTTCAGACCGGCACTGAACCGGAGCTGACCTGGGAGAAGATCGGAGAGAAGTCAGCCACCAAGACGGTCACTGTGAAGACTGTTGGTAAGTTCCAGCTGTCCTGATCCAACCCCTGTGATACAGCCAGGACAGTAAGGCACATCAGGTGGAAACAGGGGGTGCTAAACACATAGAATATAAAAATCTTTTGTAATGATTGCCTCTGGTGATGTCCCTCAGTGACTAAGTTGCATTATGAGTAATGTAGGCGCCAGGTTTTGCAAAGCAGTCCTCTGGCCGGGCATTGGAGTATAAAACTGATTACAACTGTCCGTAATGAGTCCAGCAATCAATAAAGCAGTACCAGAAGATCGCCATTTCCCCCCCCAGGCATTCTTCTTTCTTTTTAAAACCTGGTGGTTACATTACCCACAATGAACCTTGGTTAGGGTTGGGGTTATTTTCTGTCAAAAAAAATGGGTAAAAGCACAGACACTGACTGATTTTGAGGATTAGTTAAGGTAATATTGATCAATAAGGAGACAGGGCTCATGCAAAGGTACTAAATCATCCTCTGGCTATCCAACATTTAGACAAACTAGTTTTTTTTTTATAGGATTTTGTAAGACAAAGAAAGAAACAAACAATCAATGATTGCTCAAAACAGATCAGTTTATAGTTTTGACCAATGGCAACCAGAAAACAAAACACAGATATGAACTTTTCACCTCTTTATGTTTTTTCACTAAAGTAGGACAATAACCTAAATATAAGACAAAGAATAGCCTCTTCTCACACTGCAGTCTTTCCATAGGGAGATCATGCACATGTTTAATACTGGTCACACTAGAATTTTACTTGGAATCATAATTTTAAAATCATAACTTAACTAACTCACTAAAGGCTTTTCACTACTTTGGTGGAGTTACCCTATAAGTGATATAACTGCGTAAGGGCCTGCATTACAAATAAAAAAATTCAGAAACCAATATGAATAAAAAAAGAGACGCTACAGAATTGAAATACAGGTTTATTTGTGAGTCAGCTGGAGCTTGTCGCAGGTTTAAATGTCCTCAATCATATGGATCATTTTCTTTATCCTGCTGTAGGAATATTTCCATGCCAGGTTCAGCTGTAACTACAGAAAATGCACTGCGTCTCAGTTTTTTTTAAATCTAAACATTCATATGTGCGTGCCTCATATCCAGAGCACTTCCTGTCCCCCATTGGAAATCTGTCCCTGCGTAGCACAGTAAGACGTGTAAAGACAGCGAGTCGTTGTCATTGTGCCACTCAAAAAAGAGGCATATGGTTTGTGATTCGCTAACGACTGATGAATGGCACGGGCAGAACATGCTGTCCACATTGTAGAATACACCATGGTTTATTCATGCGTCGCTCAGGGGAAGGAGCTATTATGACATACACACACACACACACTCTCACACCACCTGCCACACGTCACAAGCAGTGCTACGTGACACCCTTCGTAGATGCGCACGTGCACGCGCACGCACACACACACACACACACACACACACACACACACACTCAAACAAACGACCATATGGATTAGCCAGAATTATTAGAATGGAAATGCAGCGGCAATGTGTTTCACAGTCTGTGGGTCTCCTCTGTCAGTGCTGAGTTAAGCTGAACATCCTCGGTACAGGCCGAGGAAGCCACTGGAGCGGAGCAGTGAGGAGTTGGCAGGCCAGGAACACTGTGCTCAGTGTACACACATACATACACACACATACTCGACGGATTAGCTCCCCGCAGCAGCACACAGCGGTGCTGCAGAGAGGAGATGTCAGTTTTTAAGTGGCCATTTGTTAAGTTCGGGCAACAACAGAAACATTAGTTTGAGGAACAAGGGACGCATTATGCAAATCAGGGTAAAGAAGTCCGAAGCTGCTCGTCTGTCTTCAGTCCTCGACGTCTCCTCTCCCTCTCCTCCTCCTCCTCGCTTGTTGATCAAAGGATTTTTCTAAATGTGCGCTGTTGTGTGACGGTCAGTGTGCGTGTTTTACCTCGTCTCAGATTTGTTTTGGAGCTCGTTTTTCTCACTTTAGCTTCCAACTATGGCGTTATTGGACATAAACCCGCCATGCGGAAAGAGTACTTTTTCCTGTGTTTCAACTTTCTTCTATTCTACTACTCTCGCCTCGCTCCTTCAGTTCGTGCACCTAATAAATAAAAAAAGAAAAGTTGTACTTCCCTCTGAACCCAGTTAGGATTCATACTGGCATGTTCTCTGAGTGAACCAGACCAGAGACTGAAGCTCAGGAGATATTCTAATATGTGGTCACTGTACAATAATTTAGTTCATAGCCTCCTCCTTTATGGACTCTCCTTGCGCTTGCTGACAAGACCTGGAGGGGATGGAAGAGGGATGTCCTCTGGGAGGCTCACTCGGCACGCTGAAGACAAAGGTGCTTCGTGGAGAGAGTTCTCCTTTCCAGTTGATCAGCTTAAGGGGCCCTCAGGGTGTCTGGGGTGGCAAGTGTGTAAAAGTGAGAAGCCAACGCGCGCGCGCGCGCGCACACACACACACACACACACACACACACACACACACACACACACACACACAGGAGTCTCCCATTCAACCGCACGCACTTTGTACAGCGAAAAGCGGACTCATTCATGTTTATTCACACAAACAAAAAGAGGCGAGTTGTATGGGAAGAAATGGATCAGCGTGAAATCCTCTTTTCTGTCACAGAGACGAGCAGACGGTGAGAGACATGGAGGGATGGATGGATGGATGGAGGAGGGGGAGCATGCAGAGAGATGTGAGATAGGGTCTGAGAGGGGAGAGTTATTGTCTATTAAAGAATTATGGCCCCGGGCAGCTGTCCCAGCAGTAGCCAAGTCTGGACAGAAAGCCATCGATTACACACCCTGAAGGACACCGGGGGTGATGGCTGACGGAGGAAGGGAAGAGGGTGAGGGACGGATAGAGAGTGACGGTGGCTGTTGACAAGAGCATAATGGAGAAATCTGCAAAGTCTCAAGGAAATGAATTGTCTGCTCTGGCAAAGATCCAGACCTGATCAGCACCTCCCTCTGTCTTTTTTTTTTTTATCTCCCTTGTATTCATGCTCAATCATTCAAGCTCCTTCCTCGAAATGACCCAAAAATAGGCCGGCGTAGCCAGGTTATTAAAAGGCCATGGAGGGAAAAAAGAGATTTTTCTTTATCAACTGTATCCTACTCTCTATTTCTCTTTCTGGATTCCATAGCTTTCCGGTGTAGATGTATCCTGGCAATAACATATGGAGTTGGGTGAATGTTTCAGCTTAATGAGGATAGTTTAGACTTGGCAAGGAGCGGGGCGTGGATCGAACATCGGCGCTTAGAGGAAATCTCTCCCCTGGGTTTTCTTTGTTGCATCACCCATTCATTTTAAAGCGCGCTCTCGCCAGCGAGCACACAAACTCCGAGTAGTACATACATACATACACGCACACATTCATAACCTTAATGGCTAGGCTTTGGGCTGTAATAACAGAGGAAAAAGCTTTTGGAGATTGAGAACTGCTTTACCAAGTCAGTGCACTTAAAGTAAATACTTTCTGTATTTTGTTCCAGCAGGGGGCTTTGTTCCTCTTGGTAGCCATGCTTGAAAGGAAAGTTTCTTCCCGGAAAAACGATTACGAAACATTATTTTGAGCTTTGACAGAACAGAATCGATCAGAATCGACTACTCTTTTTAAGCTCTCATCATAAAAACATTATTTAAAGGGGCACTATAAGGAAATTCTAACTCATATTTCATATATAAAATATTAATGAGGAGATTACACAAACTCAGAAATATTTATGCCTTCAATATAATATAATGAAGAGAGTTTGTTTATTCAGTTTGTTTAGGAATTTTAAAACTCAGTCATGAAGACCTTTCTCTTCTGATTAACATTGCTTCCTCAAAACTACGTATTGCACCTTTAACAAACTGACATCCTGACATCATCTCTCCTTTCCCTCCACTTTCTAGAATCCTCCTTCATGGTGTCGGCCTCATCACGGACGCCGTCCGTCACCTTTGGAGACTCCTTTGACCTCCTGTGCCTGGTAAAGCCTCGTCACAACCCCCGCGTCCCCACATCTGTCACGTGGCGTTTCATGCCAGCCAGCACGGAAGCCGATGGCGAGGATCAGGGAGAGTTCAAAGACCTGGTGACTTTCACGCGCGAGGGCACGCTGCAGTGGGGGGAGCAGCTGCTGGGGCTGGGCACCCGTACCACAGTGGACCGCTCCCACTCCAACACCAACTTCCGGCTGTCTGTGACCCGTGCGGGGCGTCGTGAGGCGGGAAAGTACCAGTGCACCGCCGTCCTGTGGAGGAGGAACTACAACAACAGCTGGAGCAGAGTGGCCAACCGCACCTCCAACCTGCTTGGCATCAGCGTCCTACAGCCAGGTAAAACTGCATGGCCGCTTGCCAGGCAGACACACACCTAATTGGAAGGGACACAGAGCAGCACACAAACAGGGACAAACACAGATCCAGACACACAGTCACACACACACACACACACACACACACACACACACACACACACACATCAAGTGAATTCAGCAGAGCTTAGAGGATTTCTGCCGGCTCTAATTGCTCTTAGTCTCTGGTTTAGCCTCTAATTGGAGTGTGTGCGGACATGTCTGTGTGTCTGTGTGCGCCGGGCAGGGTGGGGTCTCCTAATGGAGCGCAGAGAATGGATTGCTAAATATCCCACAGGAAGAGAGAGCCGAGTGAAAGAGGTAGAAGCGAAGGGATGGAGACAGAGGGAGCGAGAATGAGTGATAAAGAGAGCGAGCGATCCGTCCTTGAACCTTTTTCCTCAGTGGAGGCATTAAACTGTCTCCGCCGCCCTCATTGGCCCTCTGTGCTCCACACACACACACACACACACACACACACACAGTCAGACACAGTCAGACACAGCCCAATTAGTAGCTGAACACAAACAACAAACACACACAGACACACAAAAACACACACCCTCCCAATTTAGCCCAGTCTGGTGTGCCTCTACAGTATGATGCTTCATTTATTCAGGTGAAGGTGCCTTAGGTAAACACTCATCCTGCTGATAAATAAAATAAAAAAAGCACCGTCTAGCTTTCAAAGCAAAGCATCATGGTGTCTGAAGTATCAACAGGGTCCAGATTTGGACGATTTTGAATGATAAATATGAGCGATGTGGGACGAGAAGTAGGTTTTTAAAACTTGAGAAAGGCCAAATGTCCGTCTGCGATGTTTTATATGTGATTGTGAATGTCTGAATAGGAGTGCTCAAGCTCGAGTTGCTGGCTGCCCGCGGGTCTCTTCGATGTTCAGGTGAGGATAACTAAGATGGTGTATTGAGTCCAGGGGCAGACTGCGCTGATCAATAACACTTTCAAAGCGAGCCAGTGGAATGTAGTCGCATGTACAGTACAGAGAGTCTCTAATTCCCCGCTTCTATCGATTCAGCTCCACACACACAGATGCAAACCCATGTAAACAAACTCACCCTCACACATTCTCCCGTATAGGAGCAGCTCGCTGGCGGTGCCGCTTTGCTCGCTCGACTGAATGCGCTCTGACCTTAACCGTTCACGCAGAACACCCGGAGTCCCCCGGCCCTTCAGCAGTTATTTGGAAATCGACTTATCATCCTGAAGGCCCGTTAAGCTCCCTCCTACCACCACCACCACCCTCTCCTCCCCCCGCACATTGTTTATCCTTAACCAGAAATCTCAACCACGCACAAACATAAACTGCGGGGTTATAAATACTGGGTCCTCTTCCCACTCCTGTTTTCTAGCAGCGTCTCCATGACAAAGTGATCAGTTACCTTGGTAATGCCATCAGTAACTGTGACGATGTGATCAGTTGCAGACCGAAAAAGCCAATCAGTAACCATAACAGCGTGATCACTCTGTGTGTGAGGGCACTGTCTCACAGGGGGGAAGGCGAGTGAGTAATTCCTTTATCTCACTTGCTGTTGCTCAGTCCCCGGTCACGCTGCGCTCGTCTCCTCCACCTCCTGTCCCTTTTTTTTAAAAATCTTTTTGGGTTTGTGCACGAGTCAGACCTTCATTTAGACCGATGATTCATCAGTCAGAATGTAGGACGTCTCTCTCTGCCTCACGCCTCTCCTCCCCATCTGCTTCCCCCCCCACTCTCTGTATTTTCCTAAATGTTAACCACTCATGGCTAAATGAGCGGCTGGCATTTTCAGCCCCTCCCTCTGAAAAGGAGCAGGATAAAGGGGTAGTGCGTGTAATGAGGTGTGAGCGAACGGAGCATCTGAGCAGATTCATAATTGAGAGACTTTAAATCACGCCTCCATAGGTTACCTGCTCAATATGCATGAGCCGCCTCTACCAGCGTTGTGTGCGCCCATACGTGCTCATGTGCATGAATGAGCCCCTCGCATGTGGTGTGCCTCTGGGAGCTTTCATATGCTTACTTTGCATATATAGAGAAGCCTACCTCACCCCCGATCTCCAGCAACACAACAGCAGACCTGTTTCTCGGAAGCTTTCCAACGGTCCGTTACACCACCATCTTGTTGTCAGTGCAAAGACGCATATGTGTGTGTGTGCCAGACATAAGGAGGTTTTGCGAAAGCGGGACGACGCTCCTCATTAAATCATTGTAGAACTTCAAAAGCGAAGAGTGAAAACTAGCACCAGAAACGGCGCCCCTGATCCTACATCCATGCATCTCAGATTAGCAGTTGGGAGAAGTTGGATGTTGATAAAAGCTGGACTGAAAACCAACACAGGCAGTCAGCCGGTCAGTGTGACACTCTCATCAGAGCGAGGCGAGGGGTTGCCTGTAGCCCGTCCCCAGCCCAGGGCCCACTTCCTGCTCCGGATTGCATTAGCAGCACACTGCCTGCGTTCAAGTCCTCCTGGGTGACATTAGAGGAGTTCACACACACACACACACACACACACACACACACACACACACACACACACATACACACACACACACACACACA
>OMLP01033641.1:0-22434 GCA_900302685.1 Spondyliosoma cantharus
GCAAGGAAGAAGCGCCGCGTCCGCAGCTTCTTCTGGAAGCCGATACCGGAGGAGAAGGTGCGAGGGAAGCCCAACATCTGGACGATGGCGGTGCGGCAGCAGCAGTATCAGATCGATGTTCGCTCTGTGGAGGAGCTGTTTGGACAGCAAGAGGAGGCGTTGACAGGCATGCGTGGGTCGACACCGGCCACCGGAACGTCAACTCGTATCTCCAGGTCGCGCTCCTTCAAGGAGTGCACCAAGGACGAGGTGAGTGGTTGTCATGAGTCTTAACACTTACACTTACTTGTGTTCACAGTTTAGAGTGTCGAAACGGTGATTGTAAATAAATCCTCTTAAGATTAAAGTGGCCCGTTCTCTAAGAAGTCCTTATATTCAACGTGCAGGACTCACCACTACAGCCCCCTTTAACAATCAACAGTATTTATTATGTAACCTTTACTTACTCACGTCGTCTCAGCGACTATGTTTACATGCACAAAATGAACTGTCACTGTACCATGTGCAACTGTTTACACGGCTAGTGAAGCCTCTGAGTTTCTTTCCCTCTGTGATATTTGTTGATGTCAAAGTATTTTTTTAAGTGTTTTAAACTAGGGGACCAAAAATGTGGGCTTCTCGTTCGTGCTTGATCTCTACCCCAACCTTACAAACTGTCAGCTGGGCAAAGCACAGAGCTGACTGTAACGAGGCACGAGGCTGTGTGTCGCACACGGCCATATTTAGAATTATATTTGAATAATAGTGTGCATGTAATGTAGGTGTTAAGATCAAGATCTCTCTTCTGTAGAAGACACACAAAGCACACAGCCAGTCACAAAACCGTATCATAGACAGTCGCATCTAAGATTCACATCTAATCTTGTGCCTATTTATCTTGTTGTTTATATTTGACTATTTTTATCTATTCTTTATACTATTTTATATTTGATATTTATTTGTCAGAGAGCTGCTATCTGTGTTTCGTTGTTTTTGAAACAATGACAATAAACATATATTCTATTCTATATTTGGCATACATCGTTTTAAGCTTAAAATTCAAAGTTCAGATGTATCCAATATGATGAGGTGTTCAGTTCTGAGATCTGATCTGCTTAAAAGTCGCTCTGAATTTGAGAAGATGAGACATACTGAGGCAGCGTTAGAGCTAAAAAGCTTGTAGTTACCCTTGTTGTTGCTGCTGGATTGCTTTTTTCATTAAGTAAACGGTGATGAGTGTAATATTTATCTCCTGTAATGAAATGCAGGGCACAGTTGTGAACTGAATCAATTTGTTGTGAGGCGGAATGAGCCGCCTCTCGAACACAGACGCGACACTGACTCAACTAATTACCTTCGATTTACTTTTGACAAATACGGTTTTAAAAAGTTCTCGTTCGTTTTCTGTGTGGACAGTTTCACAGATTTTTAATTGCTGAGGAAAGGATGCTTTTCTTTTCAGATTTAGGATGTATATTAAACTGTATATTATATGAATTTCAAAATCATTTGGCACGTTATTATGTAACGATAATAGGCATCAGGCCAAAAACTCACACAGTCGCAGTCAAGACTTTGGCCTGAATCTTACTTGATGAGGATCTAACAGCTGGAACGCTCTCAGATTTGTTATCACACATATTATAGTGACTATATTCTGTTTGCTGTCATTAAAACGCTCAGATTCAGAAAATTCCAAGTCCTGATGCCTGCAAACTCTTTACATTCACTGCCATTGTGTTGCACATGTTACCTCAGGTCCTGAACGCACATCACAATACTCCTGTACATAACTCTACCCTGCTCCCACTGTATTAAGATACGCCTGCAGGGACACGTTAGGTAACGGTGCTCAGTTACAGCTTTTCTTTGAGTGCAAAAAAATGATTTGCGTTCAAAAACAGAACAAAACATATTTGCGTTATTATGGACTCCTGGAACGTAACATGTGAACTGTAAAGCAATACCTGCGTGAGGCGCAGGGAGACTCCTCAGTGTCCCCACAATGAACTGACTGCAGCTGCTCAAACCTCAAAGTGTCAAGCAAGGAACAGTTGTGACCAAAAACTCCTTTGGGAGTTTAAAATAATGCACACAGGAACATACTGTATCTCTGGTTGATGCTCTTTGTGTATCTATGAAACACATTGTTCCAAATATTATGTTAGTGTTATTGTCATGGTCGTGGTCTTTCATACATAATTACGGCTGCAAACAGTTTTCAGCTTCAGTTGATGGATTATTTATTGATTGTTTAGTTTGTAATATGTAAAATGCAAATACAAAGAAATATAAATGTTCATTACAAGTTCTCAGAGCCCGAGGTGACGTCGTCTCTGTGCAACTAACAGTCCAAAACCCAAAGATAGTTCACCCAAAAATCCAAAATAGATATTCTTTGTCTTACCTGTAGTGCTATTTATTCATCGAGATTGTTTTGTTGTGAGTCACTGAGTTTTGGAGATGGCGTTCATAGAGATGTTTGCCTTCTCTTGAAATTTATTACATGTCACTCGGCTTGTTTTGCTAAAAGGGCCAAAAAATTATATACTTTTGAGTAACTCAACTGCAATGTCTCTCTCCAGAATTCATCTACAGACTGCAGTAATGCATCTGCTCGTGGACGTAAGGCTCACGCTCGTTACAGTGCAGGATGTAAACGTTAACGGCATCTGTTAATGACACGCGGCTGAGCTAGCTCGCTTATTTAGCTGAGCTAGCCAGCATCTCAAGCACGAGTAGAAGCAAGCTGCCGTGTGTGTGGTGATACGGTTCCCGTCTGTAGTTTGGTAGAAAGAAAATAGTTCCTTCATGAAATTGCTAACAACAAAGTCTGTGGATTATCTTGAGTAACTGGGTCATGAGTGCCATCTAGTTCCATATAATGTGGCTATAAATCTCCAAAACTTGGCAACTCACTCAATGGTAAAATATGTATTTTTTATTTTAATGTATTATTTAAATAATTCAAAAGCAGTAATTAGGTCTTGTGGGGGAGCCTTTTTAAAAATGTACGTACTGTACAGTCGCCTGTTAAAGGAAGCATGTACACGCCATTGTTAATGAGGGAGGTGTGTGAACCAGAGTGAGGCCCGGTGGAATTTCAGTGTCCCATAGGGTGACAACGGGTGGTGGTCAGGGTGGTGTCGGTAACTCAAGCAACAAGGAGAAGGGAGGGGTGTGGGTACATTCTGTGTGTGTGTGTGTGTGTTTCATAATGTGTTTAACCGCAGCTACAATGAAATCATGTAATCACTTATCGTGCCTTTCGTTTGTTTTCAGATCAGCATCCTCGACTCGAAGAGAGGAATGAACGTGGGCATTTTCCTGAAGCAGTTCAAGAAGTAAGTCGTCCGCCTGCTTCGCTACCTGAGAGAAGAGCTGCTTCCTTAAAGCTCGGTGGGAAACAAAACAACATAATATGTCTCGGTAAACATCTCCGGTGCTGCTCGGCTCTAGTCTCCAGAGTCAAATACGACTTGTTATTGAGTCCTTCGGTGTTTTGATGATGGTGGTGGAGAGTGCTTTCTAAAGAACACTTAGCAAAGGTTCATGTGTTTTACTGCATGTCTGTCGATGACCACAGCACACAGTTTTCCCTTTAGCTGACAAACACATGGGAAAACAATAACTGATCCCAAGCTAATCTGCGACTCAGGAGGGATGAAATAAAACTGATAACACCTAATAGAAAATATAACACTTTATAATCCAAAGCCGTAGATGAAGCAGGATATTTCAGCGGTTCAAACTTCCCTGAGATAACGAGACTTATCGCTGATGTTATCTTGAAAACACTCTCAGTTTCAGTCTGTGTTTCAGCGCCTGACCGAGGAAGTAAAAACCTTAATAACTGAGGAAGATTAGGGTCAAAATCTGTGTCAGTTTCTCTAAGAGGCCTTCTGAGCGCTCCATTGTTTATAATTCATTGGTTCGGGGAAATCTAGAGGTGTGTTCGACTGGACTCAGCGTTGTGTTACGTAAGTCGTCTGGAGCAGCAGAGTACAAGAAGTGTGTTAGGTGTCTGTTTTGCATGACGGTGTATTTGCATGGCTCCCCTCTGTATTTTAATGACATTTGACTGTGAGCTATACTGTACGCAGTCAGGACTGAGTTTGAGCAGTGACTTCATCGCAGTTAGTGTTTACTTTTGTGCGTGCGCCTTTTTTATTTGACGTTAAATCTAACATGTTACTCACCCTCTGTCATAAGTGTCATCCTCGATCCTCTCCTGCAAATGCTTAAGTTCAGTTTCCACACTATGATATCAAAGTGCAGACTTTTCATGCAGCTATAGGTGTCATTTTCAGTTGGGCCACTCATGTGTAGCTTGCACCAAAACATGTTAACTAACAAATGAAAACAATATAAAAAAAAAAAGGCTACCTGACCCTTCGATGTAATATTGGTGTACTCTGTCCTTATACTGATCCACGTTGAATACCATTCAAAAAAAATGTCTCTCTTCATCTGAGCCCTTATGTCCCCACTGCTTTACAACATAATGTGACACCCTTACATGCAGCAATCCATACATTTTGGATCTTGAATCATCACAACTCTACAACAGGGCGGCAACTACCTTTCAAGATAAATTCTAGTCTATGAAATGTAGGGTTAGGGTTAGAGTGACATCTTCTTTTGTCCAACCAACCCTCCAAAACCCAAAGACTTCATTTACTGTAATAAATGAGAGAGAAAAGCACCAAATAGTTCAATTTAAGAAGCTTGAAACAGCAAATGTTTGACATTTTTGCTTGAAAAATGACTGAAACATTCAAATATTATCAAATATTAAAATATTCTTGCGACCGACTAATCGATTAAAAGACTAAAAATAATGTCAGCTGTACATATACTTTGATCTAATACAACAATCAAACTTTGGCCTCAGGATTTAAATAAACGTGTCTCTGATACGATGGCGGCTTCAGCTCAGCGGGTAGAGCGGGTCGACTAGTGATCGGGAGGTCATTGGTTCGAATCCCGGCTCCCCTGGAGCTGAGCTGCATGTCGAAGTGTCCTTGAGCAAGATACTGAACCCCAAATTGCTCCCGATGTGCAGTTGGCAACCTGCGATGAATGAATAATACAGTAAAAGCATGAAGGTGAAATTCATGACAAAGTTACATCACAGTACAAGGTGTCATCATATTATAAGGTGTCAGCTTACTGAATGTCGTCCTTGAATGTTTTCTGACAGGCATCTCTTATCTCAGTGATGTAACTGGGAATTGTGTTGCAGCACTCGACATCAGTATGTTAATGAGAAGTAATGAGTCACGATGGAGAAAACATGTTGAACTGAGCTCAGCTGAAGAGGATGTTTTTCCTTTTCGCCTATCTCGTCATTGTCCGTATTTTTAGTTTGCTTTTCCAGTTAATGAAGTCAGGTCCGACAGGGACGTCAGACTAACAGCTGGTTTTACTGCGTTTGTAAACACAAGGGAGCGATGCATTAAGAGAGAGCACCTGTGCCGTCCATCATCGATCTTAATTGAAATATTACTCTCGTTCTCCCAGGTCCAACCGCTCCATTGTGGAAGACATACGACGAGGAGAGGGAAAGATTTATGGAGCAGAGCTGCTCAAAGACCTGCTGAAGCTCCTGCCTGACACGGAGGAGGTCTGTGTTTGTGAATGTCTGTGTGGCTCTAACTCAGGCTGACGATAAAAGACAGTGAAGTGAATGGAGATAGAAGACAATACGGACTGCTGAGCTTCCTCTTTCTCTTATTCTCCCAACAGATCAAGAAACTTCAGTCGTTTAAAGGAGACCCAGACAAGCTGACACTGGTCGATTCCTTTATGTACCTCCTGATCCAGGTGCCTCGGTAAGGAGATTTCTATAGAGCGCACAGTGTCGTTTCAGTCAAAGGGGAAATGTGAAGTCACGTGTTTGACAGTCATTCTGACGATAAATTTGCAATTTGTGGCGACTTTACAGCATCACACTGCCTTCCTCATTCACGTATTCATATGAAAGTGTTGTTGTATGATTTTTTTGTCTGTTTTTTGTAAAAAAAAATATGTAGGCAAGAGACATAATTATTTCATGCAGTTTGTATTGCGCCATGAGTTACAAATATGATGTTTGTGCATTTAAAAGTCAAATTTTTAACTTCAGAAACTTTTCGGTTCGTCGTAAAACAAACGAAATATAAGACGTGATTAGAAACACCCAACATGCCTTCGCCCTCATGTGCAGAGGCTGTGCCCTCACCTCCATCACATAATCTGTATCATCATGTCATCGAGAATAACACTAGGAAAGCCTCAACAGAACATATGAAAGAAGTCTGTCTTATCGCAGCCTGCAGGATGAGCTTCTCCACGTGAGATTCAACGCATTAAAACCTTTCTGCCTCGCCTCTGACAGGTTCGAGGTTCGGATCGAGGCCATTGTCCTGCGTGAAGAGTTCTTCCCTTCCTGTGCTGTAATGAGCCGCGAGATCGATGTCATCCGCGTCGCCACTAAAGGTAATAACACACGGGCTCCTGTACCTGCACACACACACACGCACGCACACACACACGTGCTCAGACAGGTGACCCAGATATTTGAGCTGTCAGCGGTGCTGAACACAAAGTAGGAATGTGTCACCTGAGATAAAGTGATGTGGGGACGGAGTGGAAAGACAAGGCTGTGTCATCTTTGTAATGTTTTCAGTTGTAATTGAGATTTTTTTATTCATAAATGTTTTTTTATAAGCTTTTGATACTTAAGGACATTAAATATCAGGAACAACAAGGCTCAACTCATAAGGGCGTCACTTATACCAAAGTAATAATTTAACATGATATCTTTATATTTACTCTCTGGTACTTTTAAGAATACTACTTAATTATCAGAAGTACAAGTAAATGTAAATTAAACATATATTTACATATAGGTTTATACGCCATACTATGGTTGTTGTTGTTTTTAAATAAATGAAGGCAGCATGCAATCTGGAAAATAACTGCTTGTTGTTGAATGTAGTGAAGTAAAAGTGCAATATTTGATTCCTAAATGTAGTGGAGTGGAAGTGTGAAGTAGCATAAAATTGAAATACTCAAGTAAAGTACATGTACCTCAAGATGGATAGAGAGATAGAGACTTTATTTGTCATTGTACAAAAATACAACGAAATCTCAGGTGCACCCAAGTACTGGACTCAAAATGCTTAAATAAAAGTAGATAAAATAGAAAATATATCCTAAGAATACAATAAATAATGCTTCCATTCATCATCCATTCTCCTCACTCATACTGTCATTCATGCCAGCTTGCCAACGTATGCAAAACACATGTTCCATGGCGGTGAAGTGCATTTGTGTTAATAAATTATTGCATATTAGTGTTGACGTGTGTTTCGGGGGGATGTTTTTAGTTCTGAGTTCAGTGTGGTGATGGCTTTGGGGTAATCAATGAGTCAAATGAGTACAGTACTTCTGTAAATTACATCACTAACATGCTCACAGTCAAAATGCTGACAGATGTTTCTTATGTTTACCACTTTAGTTCAGCATGTTGGCATGCAAACATAATTCACATGTAGACATGTAGTTCAGCTAAGGCTGTTGGGAATGCCATTCATTTTGCAGGTGCTTGGCAAACCAAAGTTTTGGGCTCGATTGTCGCACCGAAGTTGTTAAAATAAATCCTAAAGGGGACGTGAATGTCTCTATGAAATTTCATGGAAATCCATCCGTATTTTGCAGCCATCACTTGAGCCTGTGTCATTTCAGCTGAGTCACTCTTTCCTCTCTGTGCCTTATTGGTTTTTCTTAAACCCTCTTCACCCTCTTCACCCTCTTCTACAGGACCGTGACCTTTTCACTGCATTGCAGAGCTATCAGTTAAACACTGCATGGGACAAATTGAGTAGAACTTTTAAATGACACCGTTTAATGAAAAAAACGTTCAACAGCACTGGACACTTACCCTCACTGCTGATCAGAATGCAGAAATACATTCAGTCAACTTCCTGTGAATTGAGAGCAGATTGTCATTATTGCTGCTGACAGTTGCATGGTGGTGGAGGAAAATGAGAGTAAAGTAATGCGTGGATGGCATCCTCTAACTGAGTTCGTATTGATTTCATCTTATAGAGCTGATGAGCTGCGAGGAGCTTCATGCCATCCTGCATCTGGTGCTGCAGGCCGGAAACATCATGAACGCTGTAAGTCCAACAGTAATGTTCACTTAATGCATTAATACCACTCTCCTGTTCCTCTGGCTTAGAAGATTATGCTTGCTTCGTTATTTGTAAAAGCTACTACAAGGAATATAAACTTTCCCCCCCACACACCAAGAAAGTTCAATTTTATAACTTACGCAACTCGAATTAGTTGAATTCCAACAGGCTTTAAGAAAAATGTTTGTTTGTGTGTGTGTGTGACTCAGGGAGGCTACGCAGGCAACGCTGTGGGGTTCAAGCTGTCGTCTCTCCTCTCATTGGCCGACACCAAGGCCAACAAGCCGGGGATGAACCTGCTGCACTTTGTTGCCATGGTTAGTGGAAGAGCTTCAGTTATACAATACAACGTATTTACAATAACATGAAGTCTTACGCAATACAATACAGTGCGGCTTCAGAAATGACAATGGAGTTAACACTTGTCTGACACAAGGACATGATTATGATGTTGAAAAGCTTAACAGGCTCCAGTTTGTTGTTTGTTGTTTACTTGTTGGGCTACATGAAGTCAGACCTCTGCTTTACATACGTCTGTATAAGATTAATAATCATGTAACATTTTCTTTTGAAGGCATTTACTTTTTATATTTTTTGTCACCTGTAAAGAAGATGTGTGCGCTGAATCGATGAAATGTACTGAATTAAAGTGATGTGAACTCTTTCTGAGACATTGCTGAGGTACGTGTAGGATATAACTAGACACAGATTGAATCCTATTAATAATTTATACTAGAAACTCTTTGATTTCTCTCAGATTACTGCGGTCAAATCACGCTAAACTTGAAATGTGTGAAACAGAATGTGCAGACATATTGTTTTTAAGTCCAACGTGCATTAAGAGACAATCTTCTGTCAGCCACAGAGACTTTATTTTCTATAAATCTTTCACTGCAGTGGCATTTGAGTAAACAGCGTCCAAACACTGAGACGACAGGAGGGCAGGTGGACAGCAGATGGTGACAGGAAACAGAAAAAGAGCCAAGAGAGGCTGGCCAAGCGCTTATATAACAAAATAAAGAGCAGGGCTTCACACGGCAGTGATGCCACTTGATCGTGCGAACTACACGAGCATTTAGATTTAAATTGTGCGATGTGTCTCTTCACACAGGAGGCAAAGAAAAAAGACGAGAAGCTGCTCAGGTTTCCGGAGAAACTTCAGGATGTCCAAAGTGCATCCAGGTAATCTGCTCCTGACATTTTTAGACAACATTGTAAACATAATTATGCCTCATTTTCTGTCAAAGAGACCAATTGTTTGTCTATGAAGTATATTGAGGGACACCAAAGGTTGTTTATTCCCAGAGCATATAGGGGCTCTATGAAACAATGTCTACTAATCAATCATTTGACAATTTTGTCATTATTATAGGATGAATGTTTTGTGTTTTATTCTGCTGAATTGACACCCTCATCGAGCCTCATTACTCAGGCTGACATCTGACTTAAGTGCAGCACTTTGAGAGTTGCAGCGTGATGCTGGTGGCTGTCGAGCTCTGTCAGCTTCCCAAGGTCATTTCTGTGTGTAGTCAGTACAGCTCCTGCACCACAGCGCCTCCCTCTCTCCCTCCCTCCCTCCTGCATACATTTCCTCACAGCGGGTCCGTCTTCACCTTTAACAGATGACGGTCTGACACTGCGTTCTGCAAAGTGTCGCGCTCTGCAGTGTTTTACGAGGACAGTTTGCAGTCGGTAATGTGTTTATAATGTATGCTGTAAAAATGTCTTTAAGCACATTTTCTTGCCGCTGTACTGTTTTTCACGTAGAATCTCAGTGGAAAACATCGAGATGGAGTTTTCCTCCTTGTACGTTCGGATTAAAACTCTGGAGGAGAAGGTTCAAGGAGACCAGGAGCTGCTGCAGCTGCTGGAGCCTTTTCTGCAGGTGACGCAGCGGCCGTTATGTAATACATCATATACACAGACATACAGAAAGTTGGATCCAGGCCAGTGTACATTTCTGGACCCGCTGACTCAAGTGCTACAGATGATTGCACCCATATAGGCGTGTAACATTATATATATTAAAACTGTCGTGTCTGATGTCTCAGAGTTCAGCTCAGACGCTTCAGGACCTGAAGAGACGCAGGCTGGATCTGCGTAAGGAGGGGAACACGCTCATCGATTTCTTTTGTGAAGACAAGGACACCTTCAAGCTGGATGAGTGCTTCCGCATCTTTCAGGACTTCTGCAACAAGTTCAACAAAGCTGTCAAGGTTGGTTTTAATGAAAGGTTTTGGGTCTCATGCCTGCGGGTAAACATCGCTTTGCACTCACTAAGAAGATTGTTGAGATCTGGGAACACTTCGACGTTGCTAAAAAGAAGTCTGACTGGACGTGTTCAACAGAAACTAAATACATATTGACCGATGTCTGTTCATACATATATTTGTTAATGATTAATCAAATGTATCATGACATTGTTCCCCCACCGTTTCCCTCAGACTGTCATCATTGTTAGACATAGATGATAGTTCTGCCAAAGCACTCAGCTGTATTATTCTACACAGCAGACTGAAACGATCCACTAAAATAGGAGAGTGGATTGTGCATGCTCCATTACTTTGGTGAATACAGTGATAATAACTAACTACTTAAGTCAGACCCACCTTGAAATAACTGATGACTCATCCAATAAGATGAGTTTGAATTTTCTCCAGTCTGATTTGATATTGCCTGTATTTACTTCTCCCTACGTCTCCCTCTAAACATTTCTCCACTTTCCTTTTATCTCTCAGGACAACGCAGACCGCGAGCTGAAGGAAGCAGCCCGGCAGCGTCGCCTGAGAGAGCTGGAAGAGAAGCGCTTTGCTTGGTCGGGTGCGGATCAGAGCGGTGTGTTTGGTCGGAGCAGCAGTGAGAACGACGTGGAGATGCTCACCAAGGAAGGCCTGCTGGACTTCTTCCAGCAGAGGTCTCAGAGTCCACACAGCCCCCTGGGACGCTCCGCCAGCGCCCGCCGCCACCGTCACACCATGACCTCCATAGCAGACCGAGAACTCCAAGGATACCTGGAGCTGTTCGGAGGCACTGGGAATCCTACAGACTACTCCAAGTTTAACAGCCTACCTCGGTCGGGCCGCGCCGTGCAGCGGAGGATGACCCCCTGGATTTTAGCGCAGGACGACAACCGCGAGCTGGGCTGTGACAGACAAGTGACGTCTCCACACGCAGAAACTGAGCCCATCAGCCCTCTGGCCAGGTTTTCCTCCTCTGGGCTGAACGATAACGAACCGTACAACAACAACATTTACTCATCAGTGTCAGAGGGCAGCGCACTGCCTCGCTCCTTTTCTGTCTTTCAGAAGCCGCCACATCTTCCCAACCGAACAGCCAGCAGCCACATGAACGTCAGCGTGGAGAAGCACACTTTAGTTCCAGGTCCTCAAGCTTTTGACCTACCGAGTCCAAACAATAACAGTAATCATTTGCACTTTGTCAACCAGGGGGATGTCGTGGTGACTGACTTAGAGAGGGAGAGACGTTCTCCTGTGAGTCCGGACGATCTCCTACAGGGTAAAGTTTTAGAAAGAGGAGCAGGGAAACTGGATCTTCCAACACCGGCTGCTGTCTCTCCTGATGGAGAGAAAGAAGAAGAGGACAACAGTACAATTTCATCAACAACCTGTGACACTCCCCTCCCATTAGACACCTCTGTATCCAATAAGAAACCAATGTTTTATGTAGTAGACTACACAGAAACGGACTGCTCTGTCACTTTGGATTACTCTGAAGTTGAAAGCTCGTCTCTAACCAAAGAGGGACTCTTCAGAGCGGCCGACTGCAGCAAAGATCAGGAGAGCCAGCAAGATCCAAGCTCTCTGTCCTCTAATATGGAGTCCATGTCTCCCAACGACCAGTCCGTTTCAACGAGTGAGCTTTCAGCGCCAAAGTCAGTGGACGCAGCATCCATGACTCCGTCTGCCACCACGGAGGAGTGGGACACAGAGAGCTGTGACACCGCTGAGGGGAAGCAAGGCGCACAGGAGAACGATCCGCAGAGAAGCAGCAGAAAGCCAGCCCACGCGAAGAGCAAAGCTAACAAAGCGACCAAACCCAGCGGAGGTCGCGGCGTGCGAATGGCGACCAGCAGCGAGAGCCAGGGCATGCGTAAAGTCGTGCCCATTAGCAAGCTGACGAGGACGGGTAGCAGCAAGAGGGCAGAGGTGCATGACAGTGGAGAGTCGCGTCGGCCTCTTCGAGATCAGAGCACTCCAGCGAGAGGAAGGACTGAGAAGGTGGCAAGACCTCTCCGACACTCCAGTCTGCCGCCGGACGAGTCGAAAGCCCAGAGGGGAAGTGGCCTCACGGGCGGCGTTTCAAGATGGGCGCGTGATTCAACCCAGAGAAAAGCTTCCATCCACAAGCCGAGCGCCAAACCCGTGAGGAACATCCCCAAACCTGCACCTGAGGAGAAGATGTGCCGCTCCACCATGAGAGCCCTGGCTCAAGCTCAAGCTCAAGCTCAAGCTCAAGCTCAAGCTCAAGCTCAGACTCCTGCCGCAGCTTCCTCTGAGAACAGCAGCTCTCACACAGTCAGCGCAAAGAACACCTCTGGTGTCCCCAGCTTCGCCCGCAACACCGTAGCTTCAACCTCCAGGACCAAGAAGGAGCTGGCTCTGGCTCTGCCATCCGTCCCCTCAACGCCGTCTCGCAGCCCCTTACTTCGGGGTCGACAAACTTCGCTGAAGCAGAACAGGTTGTCGCCCTCAGTTCAAACTAGCGAGGAGCGGCCACACGGGACAAACCTGCGACGGGTGCATAGTGTGAAAGCAGCCAGTCGCAGCGCCTACCGCAGCGAGACTCCACCGCCACCTCAGACGCCACCGCCGACACGCGAGGATATCCGTAAGACTAATAGCTTTTCTGAGAAGTCCAGAGACATGGTGACGCCCGGCAGGAGCGCTAAACCGAGCTGGAAGTGAAACAGACCTAGTGTAGAAACTTTCTCCTTGAGTTTGATGTAAATTGATTTTCACTCCTCATATCATGCAAAAGACTAAATCAAGCTGTCTGACTAGTAGCTGACTCTGTATCAGGTTTGTGAATTGCAAAGAGCAAGATGCAATGAACTGCTCCAGGTGTTCCTCACAACAACAAAAGAAAAAAAAAAAGCTTCACAACTTCCTTTATTTTCTGGGGTGGGCATTAACTCAACTGACAAATGGCAAATTGGTGTTTCTACGCAGGAGCCTCTTTGCCTGCTTAGCTGTCCGTGTCCTGTATCCGCTAGTGTCTGTGATGATGTTGACGTTGATCACTACTGACTGTACGATGCTGCTAATGAGCTCTGACAATTTGAGACCGAGTTTCAGTGTCTTTTTCATTCAGGTCAGGTTACAAGATTCGTTGTACCTTTTAACTTGCTGCTGTTTTTTTTTTTTAGTTTTGTTGCTCCCTCCTGTAGAGACTCACTCCGTTTGCTTTGTCGGGTTCCTTTGCTCGATACCTCAGAACGATCGCAGTGGCCTTGTACCAGCAGAAAATGTAGAATTATGTTCATTCGGCTCTGCATGATGAAGACGTAGTCAAAATCTGATACATTGGCTCAAACTGCAATGTCACTTTTTACAGATTCCTGGTATAGATATAATACAATATATAGAGTCACAGAATATAAGCCAGTGTATACCGACTGTGGTACTCGTTGTACCTTGTGTATGTTTGTGTCAGTAGTTTGTAAATGTGTTAGAACTCCTCCACAACGTCGTGGAGTAGACGTGCACGTAGGAAACGTTTCCTGTATACCTGTAGGCTAATAACACGATCAATGCTAACGCTTCGAGAGGAACGCATCGAAACGACACTGACATGATCATCAGTCATGTGATTATTTTGACAGTCTGGTCTTAAGTTTTTTTTTCTACTGTGAATGTAGTCGTCTCATGTTTCCTCGAGGCCTGCACCTTTTTTTTTTTCTTGACGAGGTTCGGTTGCAACAATAACTGGTCATAATTCAGCCCGGCTCCAGTTTGTGCCTCCCGTGTGCTGACAGAGCGAAACGTCTTATATTCTGAGAAATAGATACCAGAAGGTTGTTTAACAAAACGTACTGATGCTTTGAAGATATTCCCTGAATCCTCAGGCTTTTCTAATCACGTGGAGGAAAAAAATATTCAGTTTACGATTTAAGATATTTATAGTTTCCAACTTGTTGACTATACAGTGAGGCTTCACAAGTCTGAGACCTCATTGATAATCTCTAATATTGTCACACAAACCTGGAAATAGGAAGTATAGTCAGTAAGAAGACGTGTCAGATGTCAAATTGTAACTGTGGCTGGACTGACTCTTTCTAAGGGGCATTGAACTGAAACCCTGTACAGAAACTGGATCAGTTGTATCCAGACAGGATTAGGCAAAGTGACCGAACCATCAGATGATCAAAACATCAAGCTTAGTTCACTGAGAGATAGAAAAGCAAATTCCTCATCGCAGGTGAGGAATTTGATAATGCTAATCTCTATCAAAAGAAGAAAGCTTGAGGTGGGCGAAGAAAATAACAGAATTTCAGCTCTTAACACTATCAGATCATGCTGGGAGAAGGTTTTGTCACGAAAGCAAAAGGGGGATAAACCAAATACTTATAATTAGATATTCTGAAATGTGTGCCTGTTTTTGAAAGACTTGGTCAACAATTTGTGGTACAGTAGCCCAACCAAAACAGACTTTAACATTAACGACCGGATAAAAGTCAGATAAATGAAGAACAGCATGTAAATTAACTACCTTGTTTTTGTCAGTTCTGATTATTTCTTTCATCAAATGATTTTATCATAAAAATGTTACGGCAATTTTTAACTGAATAACAAAAATTAAACATTAAAAACCTTTTTATTTATTTACTCTGAAGGACCTGTTGCTGCCCACCTGCAGTGCCTTCACCGCCCACCAGGGGGCCACACTCTGGAGTCACGAGGGCAGTTTATTGAATCTTTTCTCCTCCGGTCGATGAGGAGAGTCTGGAAATACCTTTTAGAAAACCTCAACACGTTTTTGAACCTTTTTAGCTTTTCCAAAATCAGAAATTATGATCATTATAGTTATTGTATGTAAATGGTCGCTCTGTGACTTGAATATAATGGAGACACGTGAGAGGCGCAGACTGGAGCTCATTAAGTCCTGTTGACCATTTCACACCACTTGCCTTTCAAACTGCTTTGTGCCATTGCCTTGATGGCAACAACACTCACAACAGTGCATTGCCTTAAAGCTTAATGTAGCCGATCTCATCACCAGTAGAAACTGGATTGTGAAAGGAGAGTAGAAGCTTTTCCTTCATTCCATCGTCTCACCAAACTGCTGGTTAGTGATTCACTTTGTACATAATGTAAAGACATAGTATTTTTCTGACTATCAATATGTTTACATTGCATTAAAACATGAAGGGTAAAAAGAGTGAAGTATGTGAGCACAGATGTTTTTTTTTTTAAAAAAAAAAAGGTCCAAACATCCATGACTTTCATGTTGAGAGCCCTGACGGTGTGTTGACATGCTGCGGGTGTCTTCCGCTTCCTTGTAATGCAAATGAAGCCGATGAACTGATGACACAAAAGGCCCAGTGTGACGAGCCGCCGTGTGTGTGTGTGTCGGCCTGCGTGAAGCCTAAATTTAGATTTTCAACGAGTATGGAGTAATGGAGGACTGCAGCAGATGTAGGGATATTCTCCTGGTTAATCATTGAGGTCCAGAGCCATCCTGAAGCCCCAGTAGATGCATTCACTGTCCAAACCCCCAAAATATTCAATTTAAATTAAAAAAAAAAGAAGAATTTTTGCAGGTTTTCGAAGCACATTTGAGAAACTATAACCAGAGATGTTTTGTAATTGTTGCATGAAAGATAACTACTTGATTGTCAAAATTGTGCTCGTAGATTATTCAATTTATCAACTAATTCAGCTCCAAAGAAATGACTGAGACTTAGTCAGTCAGTCTGAAATAATATGATAATATAATATAATATGATATGACACGCTGCAGCTTTATTGTCCGTTTGCACTGAAATTCATTTTGCATCCTTAAGCCAGTTCAATTCAAGATGTAGACACACAGGTTTAACATACAGTTACTCAAATTACACATATTCCTAGAGATACAAAACAGTCATGACCATAAAACATATCAGGTAATATCCTCCAATTCAGATCTTAGATTTCGGTTTAGCAACGGGACGGACTGATGTATGACAGAACTCTTCGGCCTGTTTCGTGTAAATGGAGGGACTCTACATCTTAATATTCTCTATTTAATTTGGGTGTGAAAATTCACCTTTAAAACAGTAGTTAAACACGCCTGAGAGCTCTGAGTCGAGTGACGATTGTCAAACCCCTTCAAGATATTCAAAGCGTTTCCTCCTTTAAAGTAACAATCATGAACAACTTCAAAGATGCAACACGTAAGGATTTTTGCTCAAAACATTAAAAAAAACAAAAAAAAAATCCCCTGAAAGTGTCAACAGAATGTGAAGAAGTGTTTGGACAGTGTGTTGCAGAGATATCCACTGAAGTTAGCATGCTAACCAGCTAGCCCCTGCCTCTCCTGTCTCCTATAGCACTCGAACTCCTAGTCTGGGTGACTAGTTGCGCGGTGAACTAAACCAACTAAATCGACTACCTAATGGCAGCTACAGTCAGTGGATTCTCTGACATACTGCACCTTTAAACCTGAGAAATACGCGTCTTTGGCATAACTAACGCTAAACTCGTCACTTTCTTCAGGGTGCAAAGTAAAGTAGATTACTGTTGTTTTTTCTGGCTGTTGAATGAAGCAGGTCTCATAACACACCCACTTGCATATTATACCAGCATTTGACTGGTGGCTGCTTCTAATTTCACGTCCTGGGATCGACTCTAGCAGAAAGAAATGTCTCTCTAGGTTTAATTGTAGGATCAGCTTTTGTTTACATTTGGATTTTGGTTTCGGACGCCAACTTTTCTTTAGCGACTTCAACAGCTGTGTAGAGAGCTTTCCCTCCCAGCCTGGACACAATATATACATCCAGTCCTCTGCTCTCAGTCTGCTCTCAGCCTCTCCTCCTTCTTTGTGTGTCCCACAATGCCCCCTGCTGCCTCCTCTTTTACAGCCCCGAGCGTCACAATGGCTGCCCTTTACATTACATGTGACCGGCCTACAGCAGTGGATCTGCCGTGGAATTTGAATACTTACTCGCCCCCTTTCACCACAGCTTCCTCCTTCTCTGGGTGGTTGCCGTAGTAACAACCCAAGCGTAAAATTTCCTGCACTCACTAAAAGGTCAATGCCGTGCGCAAAGAGTTGTCACGTTACAGAATGTTTTCTTGGTTACATGTCTGCTCACAGTACGCCGCGTTTCATCAGTCGGAGTGAATCTTTTTTTAATCGTTACCTGCAGGATTTCTGATTCTCTTCAACGTGGCTCATTCTGGCATTAATTTCCCCAATGATGTCTCATGTACACTGGAAAGGAATGACGTGTGTGTTGTTTGTTTGTTTGTTTTTTTAATAGGTGCTCCACTGCTCTGCTTGGACTTTTACAATCTTACGTGTCACAATGGAAAAAATGAAAAGAAAAAAAAAAAAAAAAAAGACTGATTCTGACTCTGTCGAGCAAACGATCGACTCTGATCACATCGACGCCGCAGAGCTGCAAATTGTGACGCTGCCCTCCTGCGGTTTATATTTCTGATGATGACGTCTGAGAAATAAATAAAATCACATGTTGCTGTGTAAACTGAAAATGTGTCCTTTGTGTGTCTTTGACAGAAATAAATAACAGATTGTCTTCTGTGCAGCTTCTTACTCAATTCTATAGAAATCAATAAATAGGTAAAATTGAACAAAAAATAAGATAAATTGGCAATAAAGTGCATTCATAAAAACACAATGTGGATGACATTATTAAAGCCTTAAAACTGGAGTTAGTAAACTGTTGTCCGGTCGATGTACAGTCCTCATAAAAGCACCTGATTGGTTGACAAGATGCGGTTACCAATCCTGCACTTTGACTAATTTAATAATAATAATAATAACAATAACAATAATAAGCTTCAGGCAGTATTACAGAATAAACACTCAACAGTCAAGCCAAAAATGAGGAAGCCTTGTCTGGAAGAGGAAGGAATAGATGTAAAAACACATAAAGTCAGACACTTTTTGCACTCCTGAAACACAAGAGTGTAAAAACTCTTCACCTGAAGCACAGTCTGACTGTTTCTGTTCCACCTCAGCATCTCAACCACTGGAGGGCAGCAGAGTATCTCACATGTCAGCAGTCCTGTGAGAGACGTCCATCTTCAGCCTGTCCACCAGTTTCAACTTGTAGAAATGCAAAAGTTTATCCGCTGTTTACGAAACAATATGCTGTATGTTGATCAGCAGGACTGAGAATCAACATTTTTTAAGATTTCTTTTGGTTCCGCTTCCACTTTAGTGTCTTTCAACGTCTCTTGATTTTGAATTTTGAGGGACTGTTTTTGTTTATGGGATTTTTCTCAAGTTGCCAGAGAGAAAAAGATAAAAGATGCTGGAGAAAAAAACACAGGTTGCATAATTTAGTTTAAGTTTTATGATTTGACTGTTTGACTTTGAACTTAAAGTGAACCTCAAGTTACACAATTGTATTTCTCACAGCATAAACACTGTTCCACCTTCTTGATTTATTATAACATTAATAATTATCACAGTAATGGAAACCCTAATGGCCAGAATACAATTTAGACAATGTATGTTTCTGCAAACGACGGACATGTTGCAACATGTTGTGTCAGCGCTGTGTTCGTCGACTGGTTGGGTTTAGGTACAAAGAGCAGTTGGTTATGGGTGAGAAAACACCTGAACGACACCTGGTTCTGTCACCACAAACACTGCTGGCAATTTCCCAAACATCTTATCGAAAAATATCTGTTTTTTTTCCCTCATTTTTTCCTGATGTTCCGTTTAAAATAAGAAATGCAGAAATGTTAATATGACACGTATGAAACGCACAGATTCAACTCGTGGTTGGAGGAAAAAAAAAAAACTTTAAGGTTGCCAGGTTTAATGTGAGAATCCTCCTACATGCTGCAGGATGATCCGTCTGCTTGGCTCAGCTCTGTAAACGTATGCAGGTGTGAGAGAACCGCTCTGCGTCGTACGGCACGAGATGTCAAACGGCTCATGACTTGGCACGTTTATCTCTAGATCAAAGTTGCTGTAGCCATGTGCGAGGGATTATGCTCCTCTCAATCCCTCCTTATCCTGCAGCTCAACCCGCAGTAACACCTGAAGAGCAAGGATCCTTTGCTTTCAATGCCTCACTGCTGCAAGGAGGTGGTGGGAGGCGTCCCCTCGTTGTTACATGTCACCCACAGCTGGGGAGGGAAAAGGGTGCCCTGTCTCCTACTCCGGGTCATTTTGACGGATGAAGCTTGAGGATGTCGTCCCGCCCATCATGAAGCAGACGAGTGGGATCGGAGCACAAACAGGGCGGGAAGCAGGTCTCAGCAGCACCATTCCTGGAAAGAGTAAGTCTGTTTTATGGGTTTATTCAGTGCACATTTACTACAGCAGTGGTTTATTTAAGTTAGAAATAAAAAAAAATTAAAAAAAGCAAATAAAAAACCTCTTCTGGTCAAATTTAAACCCTCCAATCTTCCAAAATCAAACACTTTGACAACAACAAAATGCAAACATACAGCGAAACTAAACCCCAAAAATGAGGCTGTGACTTTTAAATCATGTGTTTTTAACATGCAGTCTTGAGTTCATGTTGAGTTTACTCATCAGAGGTGGTTCACATTCACTTCCTGTCACTTTAAAGGACGCGTCACTCCTGATTCTCCTCACTGAATCACGCTGACCTTTCACGAACGCTTTCGTGTCCACCGTCACGTATGTGCTTCAGCCTCCGCGGCACGTCGTAAACATGCTGGGATTTCATTTACACGCTCTACTACAGCTACAGGGGGATTATAGGTGTGACACCGACAGGAGACCACTGAGATTAGCAGCCAATATAAACACAACCGGCCTCTCTGTGTCCAGACCGTACAGCAACACATCCAATAGAAATACACACTATGAAATGCCCCTTGTGTCGTTTAAATGAGGTTTTTGTGAGAAATTGAGGAAATCTTCTCGCTTCTGTCTTCAGATTCTACGTGACGTGAACACGCGGTGAGTCGATCTGACCTCACGGACACAGAAGACTGGAGGAAACAGACATGGGGTGAGGCGCTCTCTGCATTAATGTGATAAACTGCTTCCCTTTCCTGTGTGGACGTTGCTTTTTATATATTAGGTTACAGAACAGCGTCTCCTCCTGATGTTGCTGGGTCGCAGAGACACTTATTTATCATTCCAAGCATAAATGATGAAGAGTCTCTGGTTTGTATGTCAAATCTTCGGGTTCTATATTGACGGTGGGACACCTCTTTTTACTATTTTATCACTCTAAAGACAAAATAATCATCAGATCAGGCAATAACGCAGTTCCTGGACTTGTCATGGCGTGCGATCTAAAGGATTCGTGCACATGTACAAACATTTTCTAACTGTTTTCGTGACATTTCACCACATTTCTTTGGCCACACAAGAGTGTTGGACGGACGACGTACAAAGTCCAAACTGTCACTCCAGAATCAAGGGCTTGCTTCAGGCAACAAGAGGACTTTGGTCAGTTATATGAAAACCCTAATCTTTAGGATTTACATGGACGAGAGTTTGCAGCATTATAAACTTTGTGGACAGTTGGTGCCCATGTACACAAATCCTATAGAGTCATTTGTGAGACAACTTTTCTTGTTGCAAGTCAATTTTTTTTTAGTACATTTTCCACGTATTTTGATATAAGAGTGCTGGGGAAAGTGGTGGGAATGTGTCACCAGCGACACCTCTGAGCCCCGATATCCAGATTTATAATCAGATTACTGTGGACTCAGTCCGAACATCATCACTGCTGCTGTCAAAGATACAATACAAGCAATTAAAGCACCGCTGACTGCATGAAAACTGCTTCCTGAGAGCGTTTAATTGGAGCTACGTTCAAGCTCAGCTCTGACTAAGACATCGTGACATCATTTATTTTATGCAGACTTTAAAATGTTCTTTGACAAAACAAATATGTTTTAAAGCTAGAACGCCTCATTATTTTGCACTTTCTTTGAATCAAGGTCTGATGTGAAAAGAAATCCGATATATAGCTCAAGGGCTGAAAATGTTTTCAGATATTTTACTCTGTGACTAGTGATGTTCCTGCATTCAAATCTGACTTAGTTAGAAGCACCTTATTATGCAGAATGGCCAGTTGTGGAATCTTATATATCGGCTGGATTGTAATGAGAGATGCACTGAAGTGTTCAGTGATGCAACTCATGACTTTATGTACCTCTGAGTTTAACCTTCAAAGATACAGACGTGGAAAATGGAACTACTGAAGTAAAGCTCAAGTCCACCGCTGCATAGAGAAGTTTCATCGCTCAACATTTAGAGCAGAGTTACTCCAGAAAAGGTCATGTTTGCTGTTTCACGTCACCGCGGATGCGACTCACAGCAGATGTACAGGACGTTTAGCCTCACTGCACATGTAACAGCAGCAGCCTTCATCGTAACTGTTCCACTCTCGAAAAAAAAAGCTCCCTGATTATCATTTCCACATCAAACTTTTATTGCAGTTCGGTCGTCCGCGTATGTTCAATCAGAACCGCTTGAGCGAGACAAAAGAAGTCGGTCAATTATTCAGCAGCCATTCGCAGGACTCTCCGCTAATCCCGCCATGCTCTGCTGGACTAATGACAGCAGCAGGTGCAGGCAGCTGTGAGCAGCGAGGATGAAATCATCCCAAAACTGTCTGAATATTCTGCTTTTGTCCTTAAAACCGCTGAAAGAATCGGCCTGACAGTGAGACACGGAGGTGAGGGTTTATTGACCGTTTGTTTCTTCTTTTTTTTAATCCTTCATCTAAATCACTGAAGGCAGAAATACATCGTTGATTTTTCTCCCCTGACATCAAAAGTTTGATAACGAATATTGAGTTTTTAGCTTCAATTAATGTTCGTGTTTGATTGTCGAAAAACTAAAGCACAAAGCAGTGGAGGATCTAAACTGTGTGCGTCTGAGCGGACACGGAAGTTTTCAGAGCTGTCGCTGTACCTGCTCAGTCACTTTCAAATAAAACAGAGGTGGGATGCTGAAACGAACAGAAATCTCTGCCCGGAGCCTGTGACTGTGTGCTGCATGTTAAGCAGGTGCCCTTTGACTGTGGCACACACACACACACACACACATGAACACACACACATGCACACACACAGTGCATTAG
>OMLP01033644.1:7632-49858 GCA_900302685.1 Spondyliosoma cantharus
AAATGCTTCCCGGCAAAATTATCTTGTTTTTTTGACACACACACACATGCACGCACACACACACACGCACGCACACACACACACACACACACACTCACACAAGCTGATTGACCTCCTTACTGTGAGTTATATTAGACGATCAATACCAATCTCATGTCTGTATGCTAAATGTAGCTTCAATCAGCATGCGGCTTGCTTAGCTTAGTAAAAAGACTGGAAACGGGGTAACAGCCCGGCTCTGTCCAAATGTAAAAAAAATCCTGCACCTCCAAATTGAATTACTGCTGGTCAGAGCTAGGCTAGCTGCTTTTCCTATTACAGTCTTTGTGCTAAAATAATCCAGGTTTAACTAAGCTAAGATAACCAGCTAACCAGCTAACCAGCTGCGAGCTGTAGCTTCGTTTTTAACGTATACAAGTGAGGTATCATTCTTCTGGTCTAACCCTTGGCAACAAAGTGAAGAAGTGTGTTCCCCAAAATACTGACGTATTACTTAAGGTGGTCAGGTGGTTACTGTGAGTTATAGTAAAATAGTAAAATCAGTACCACGGAAATGTCTGTGTACTAAACTTTTAAAATGCCACAGTATTTCTTGAGGGTGTGAAATGCTGTTTGTGTGTGTGTGGTTGTGTATGTGTGTGTGCGCGCTTGGTGTGACAGAAATGGCAATCTTTTCTTTGTATTTATAGATGTATGTCAGTTTTTTAATTTAGTTGCTAGGCATGTTCCTGTGCTATGCCTAGTTTGCACAATAGCTGTGTAGTGATGCACATCCTTTATATTTTTGTGGCCTAGCTGACCTGTCCACAGTTTGTCTCTGGTTATGGGCGACCAAAGTAGTCTACCCTCTGGTGATTATTAAAAGTCTAAATCTAAATTGGAGGCCTTCTCTAATCCTGTAAAAATGATCACCGGTGAAAATGACCTCACCATTTATTCTCTCTCCGTGGCTCAAAGGCAGATTCTTGTGTTAAAAAAAGCACAAGAACTGAGACACAGTCACATTCCCCGTAACACCAGAGAAAAGGAGTCATCCAGTCACCTACTTGTGAAGTGGAACCACTGAGGCCGCTGGGTTGTTAGCAACTACCGTATAAACAGCGCACATGAGCAAGTCTTCCTCCTTCCTCCTACATTTTTCCACACCGCAAAACCACATTCACATTCTCTACGTGTGAGGTTTCCATGGAACAAAACAGTAAGCGTTTCTCTCTGGCAATTGGTAATCCTCCATTTATTTTTACATACAGTACTTCAGATTAAAAAGAAACATTAGATACAAATCAGGTTCACCAACCGGTTGAACAGCATAATAAACACATACGAAAAGATTCAAATAAAATAACTTTAAATAAATAATGAATAAATAAACACAAGTGCTACAGAGGTTCTCCCAGTGGTAGTTTTGTTGTGTGAAAGCAACTCATTCATGTCTCTGTGTTTTATAATTGATGCCACTGTGACTGCCGTTAGTGCAGCCCTGTATGTACAGTACAGGTGTCTCCTCAGAGGCAGACATTGTCGGCAGCTCTGTCTGTCTCAATCACAGCTTCATATGTCCTTCAGCATCCATCCCGGACCCCAAGCTGTATGCAGCCTCCGGTCTCCAGAATAACACTACAGCCTGACACCAAACTTATTGGTCTGAGGTATTTGTTCCGTGCAAACCTTTCCAATATCGGTCTGTGTGTCAGTAAAGCTTATGTCCCTTTTTGAGGAGTGATCACATCGTCTCTGCTGCTAGCAGGACAGTCGTTAATGAAGCTTTTTAGCTGGTCTTGGCCTTCCTGCTGGCCTCCAGGTACGTGGAGGACTTGAGGAAGCGAGGGTAGCAGTCTTTCTCCATCAGGGTGTAGATTTTCTCTTGGGCCAGCTCAAAACAGGACTGCCTTGGATGATCCATGTTCTCCTTGGTGATGGCTTTGGTCAGGTGGTCAAGATTCACCTTTAGGTGAACAGAAGAGGTGATTATTAACAATTCACAGGTACAATAGATAAGAGAAGCCAGCAGGGCATCTTGAATTGTTTATGTAGGTTTTCTTTTATATTTACCTCTCGTGGTGCATCACAGCCGATGAACTCGTCGTAAATTTTCTTGGCTTTGGTGGCCAGTTTTGAAGCTTTCGTTGTCTTGTAGTCATCACAAGCCAAGTAGAAAGCGATGTTCTCCTCGCTGAACTCTGAGACCAGGAAAGCTCTGAACAGGCACAGTCCGTCTGGAAAAAAGAAAAGAGAGTCAGGAGAGAGTTTACATCTGGCAGTCATCTCAAACATGTGGAATGATCAGAACATTTGTATCAGGTGTGATCTGGAGGACTCACTTTGACTGGACAACAGTTTCTCAAAGGACTCCCTCCATTTGGAAGGCTCGTCTTCATTTAACCTGCTGAGAAACAGAAAAGGCAACATGAAGAAAAGTTCTAAAAATCACTGTAGTCAACTTTAATTTTACAGATGTGTTTCAATAGAGAATTCTGAACGTGTGTCTTACCTCTGTTTCTCATTTTTCTTCGACTGGCTGGTGATGCTGTGATCCGACTTTTGTAATAAGCTTCCAAACAAAGCTTTCAGCTCCTTTGCCCTGCGAAGATGGACAAGAAAGACAAAATGTTACAACTTAGAATTTAAAGTTCAGCTGTCTTCTAGAAATACAAGGACATTAACTGTCATTTGTCAGAAAACTCTCATGGATCTCACCTCTCCAGGCAGGTGATAGGCAGTGAGTCGAGTGCTCTGCACATGATGAGATGTTTCCCTGCTCGCTGGTGGATATTTCCAAAGGTTTTGACAGTTGCTTGTAAAGTCTGTCGCGTCTCAGAGCTGTCTTCCTCTCTGTGAGTAAGTCTTGGCTTGTCTGCTCCTCTGCGTGGGAGAGTGGCTTTTTATAGGGTAGCCCACTCTGTGACATCACACCTCTCAGCCAATGAAACAAGACGTGTGCGTGGATGAGGAGACTCCTCAACACTAATTTCCCTCCTGGCAACTTCCTCCCTGCTGAACAACGTGTGTGTTGGCTGCGGTGACTGAATTACTTCACAACGCTTACATGTCTTTGTGCAGGGTGTGTGAATGTGTGTGTGTGTGTGGTCTTGAGGAGTGTTTGTGTGTGTTTGTCAGTACTTCTGAAGAGAACCAGCCCCAAGCTTCAGGGGACAGAAAATCCCCTGAAGCGACAGTCCTTTCCTTTAATAGAAGCTAAGTTTGATCTAGGGACTCGGGGTCAGTGAGACTCTCGTATCTCAATGACTGGACAGGTTGTTTGGTGAATTCCAAAATGAGCAAGTAGATGCTTCACACGAGTCAAAAATAACAATAACACAATGTAGAAATACTCTGTTGTAGTGTTAGACACTATTCTCACTGCTTAGTGAAAACCATGTAATATCAGCTTTTCATGAATCCTGATAAACTGCTGTGTTTTCAGTTTTCTAACAACGCATCAGGAGACTTTTCTCGACACGTAGCGTTGAAGAAAACATTTTTTTTTTCTGAAAAATGCAAAAGCACCAAATTTGGATAAAGTTGTTTTTGTTAAAATAGTATAAGTAAAAGTACAGAAATATCAAACGCATTCTCACAGTATAAAATAGTCTGATATGGATGTATTATTGAATATGTATTTATGAATTTTTATGTTGTAGCTGATAAAGTGGAGCTACTTTCAGCTACTTTCTATTCTTCTGGTAGGTTGTTTATTTTATATCATTACATCATAGTTTTTTTAAGCTGATCATATGTAAACAGTGTTCTAGAAAGTACCCAGCAAGTCATACTTGAGTAAAAGTAAAGATATTGTGTAAACACATCACTTTGGTAAAAGTTAAAGTCACCCTTATAAAAATAAGAAGCAAGGTCTTAAAATAATTATAGATTAATTTAAATGGTGACTTCCCCAGTTGTTCCCACTATAGTGTGTTTACAGCTCTTGAGGAGCACTACAACTTATGTGAAAAAGTAGTATAAAGTCTTTTGTGGCTCCAGAGGAAGCTGCATGTAATCTAATAAATTGACCATAGTTAGACAGTGTAATAGGACTGTAATGTTAGACCAGTGGATCAGTGTTTTTCAAAACCTGGTGCATTAGATTGCCGTACCCCGCCACTTGCCCGATGTGAGCTACCTGCAATGGATTTGCAACGTCCAAATAATAATAATGCAAGATTTGGATAGTTTATTAAACAACAAGCTATAATAAAAATGTAATGTAAATGTAAGTTGTGCTGTCCATGTGGAGGCATGAGAGTCAGTATCAGTGAGCGTCCGGGACCTTGTTGATGAGGCCAGCTGCAGTCAGGCATGATGGCATGATGAGGCTTTGGTGTGGACGGACCACAGACTCTTTGCTGGGGGGCAGTGTTTGTGTCCTGGGTGGAAGGGGTTGACCATAATCTTTCCAGCTATAGTCTCAGGAGCCCAAAGGCTGTGAAGGGTCGCCTATAATCTTTCCCACCCGCTGCAGGATCTTGGAGGCATCCTGGAAAGGACGGCAGATTGCAGGGCGGACGATAAGCTTCAGTCTGCCCTTGTCCTTGGCAGTGGCAGGAGCATACTGCTTGATTCTTAGTTGCTAAATTGTCTCACTTAGCTTTATTTACAGCTTTCAAACCTTTCTTTTAAGGCCCTAAAGAAACAATTTCTCAATCATCCTTAGAGTGTTAAAATCTTAATGAATAGCAAGGTGTTTTTTTCTGAACTTTAACTTAATGAACTTTAATTGTTGCTTATTCAGCCATGATTATTTACCGTTAAAAATAAATACTTTGGATCTAAAAGGTTTCCAGTGTCTTTGCCTGAGTTTACAAAGCACATTAAAAGTAAATAAAAAAGAGACACCAAGGCAGGAAATCAGAATGCCATTAAATAATAAAATTGCCATAAAACAAACAGAAGCACTGCATTAAAAATGAAGATGAAGCATAACAGGAAGCGATTATAGTAATACAAAATACAAAAAAACACATTAACTATTCATTAGATTAACACTTAACACAATACAATTAGAACTTTTATTGCAAAACATTCATTCTGTGTCCAAGAGGGCCTATATTTACTGCTTTATTGGTCTTATTATCTTTATCTTCCTCAGTGTGGAGAATGGAGGAAATCCTTTATGGTCAATTTAATGAAGGTCCGAACAGGTACAGTAACAGAAAAAAGTGTTTGTGTTGAATGTGTCATGAAAGAAGAGTTTGCCACAATCCCCGTCTGGACATTCTTTCCTGTCTGTCTTTTTCTCTCCAGGCATGACCAAGCAAAGATCATTTTGCCGCCTATATATAGCCTTGGGTCGGGAAAACCATTGTTCGCTAAAATAAAAAGATCTATATTTAGAACCAGACAGAAAGCTGCCCTAACTGTAAACTCTGCCGATGGGTTAATTCTCAGTGAGTCTGCAGGAAAACGCTCAGGAAAGGAAAAATTAGGCAGCCGGATGAAAATGCAGAGGGCTCATTGAAAGTGTCTGAGTTAGCTTCCTCTGCCAGCAACCCTGAACAATACTTTCCCTCTAACTGGCTTTATCCGACATGCAGCTCTGAGTGTCAAAGCCAGGTCACCTCAGCCTGAAATAATGAGCCGCTCCCCTGCTTCTTCTATTTAAACAGTCTTAAAGGCCTTTTAGGGAGAGAAGATCTTCCTACAAGCAAATTGCCTATAGCAGTGTAGTCTAAGCAGATTCTGTGAGGAAAAGGAGCCAGTTATCCATCGTTTTTGGTATTGTAGGCATTAAATTGGCTTCAAGTGTAGAGGTGAAAAGGGGTTCAAAATTTCAGACTTCTCCTTACACTATAGAGTGTGCTGATTCAAGACAGTAAAAAGGAGATAATACAACCTAACACTGCCTTTAAAGGAACTACATTTACACTACCATATAAGAACACAATTAAAAAATCTATGCTTCTATCAAATTATGTGCTGCATCATATTACACAGTTAGTTTAAAGGGGCTCTGTGTAACAATTTGTTGCCATTTACGTGTTTTAATCACTTATTGTGGACGTTCTCAGTGCTTCTCTCTGCTCTGCTGACAGAGGAGCTCACTAACTTAAACTAACGCCGTTCCAGGACCGCTTTAAAATAGCATCCAAATACAGCATTTGTTCCTGACATGATTACAGTGAATCCTACAATCCTGCATTAAGTAAAATTGTTATTTTTTAAATTTTTTCTAGCACAATAGCTGAATGTGTGCTCAAGCTTTAGTATGCTATGCAGCTTTTTGGTGAACGCCAAACGTCTTTAAAGTTACAAGCCCAAAGTCCACACAAAATTATTGTCTTACAGAAAACTTAGCTCCCTAACTGTTTAAAATGCCGCCTCAGTAGTTTAGCCTTTTCTTCTGTTACCTAACCATGTCACTATTAACACAGCATCACCTCCAGCTATGGACTGTCCCCGGTGACAGATCTGTCCACCCTGCTGTCTGTCATCCTTATACAATGTTGTGAAAGTAAAGACAGGATCGATATCGGCTGTCTGTGACCTGACTTCAAACTTGGACGTTCTAAATTTTTTAACAAGTATGTTGATTTCCTGTTTATTTTGTAGGTTAGCATGTTAAACCTGATGCTAGCATTTTGCTTAGCTAATATGGCAGAGCACAGGACTTGGACTTATATATAATGATAGTGTAATTTGAAGCCAACCATGGTCTTGTTCACACTAATGTGGATATTTTAGCAGGTGGAGGGTTTACTGGGACAACTATCGCTCACAGTCCGCTGCATCAGCTCCACCGCTTGCTGTTAAACTACTGTGAAAAAAACACAAGCACAACCCACTAACACCAGACAGCCAGTGATCATTAAGTTAGGATATAGCATGCTTTGTGTGCTGATACTGCAGCGCAAGCTAAACTAGCGATAGCTTTGTTGTTTTACAAAGCCTGTTTTGTTCCCCTTTCCTTGCTGGTGTGTGTGTGTGTGTGTGTGTGTTGCTACTGTATATAAATTTACTTATCTAGCCTTCATAGACATGCCAATAGCATACAAAGACTGTTGCTAAACTACAACGTTAGTGGCCTGCTGGACAGTGAGGCCAAGGCTAATACAGATCATATTCCGTATGATATATGGTGAAGTTTTTGGTTTGGAGGGAAGGAAGGAAGGTCTGGAAGCTCAAAGTTGTAGTTTCCCAAATCTAAGGTCTCAGGCCTGTATGAGCTAACCAATGAGAGCAGACTGGCCTTTTTGGGAGGGGGACTTAAAAAGAACTGAAGAACTGGGCTAAATCAAAGCATCTCAGTGGGTAAATTATCATTATTATTATTATTATTATTATTATTATTATTATCATTATTATTATCATACTGGTTCACAGCCTCTCGACATTGCATTGTATTTGGAGTAAAAATGTATTTTATGTAAGATATAAAGATGTAAAAAAAAAAAGAGGGAAACCAACAAAACATATAACTCAATTTTCTTTTTCACAAGCACAAATGCAAATTGAAGATCTGACCTAGTGCTTGAGCGAAAAGAAGCAAATTCGAAGTGAAAGACAACCAACAGCCACTTTGCTTTGTCAGATGCACAATATCATTCAGTGCCATGAGTAGGGTGAAGTTCAGAGCTTGAAGAGCTGACGGTCTATTTTCTCTCCTGGGTCAGTGTTTTTCAGGACACTGTGGCCCACATGTGTTCCAGTCCCGATCCCAGTGCAGCGCTCCTTCTTGAAGGTCCTTGATATGATGTAAACATGTTTTCATAAGCAGTCGCTCGTCATTTGTTTTATACAGGACAAAAAACATGTTATTCTCATTCATATCACCGTCATGCTTTTTCCATTTCCAGTGTGTTTGATCATTGCACCTATTCCTCCTTATTAATACACATGTACTTTTCATAACGCAATGTGAAGAGATTTGCATTCAAATTACAATACTGCTGGATCTAAAGTAAACGTCTTGTCGACAATTGTTCATAATTGCTGCTTGGATGTACACATCTCATTCAATGTTTGCTGCTTTCCTTTAAAAGCTTACCTACTAACCCCAAAGATAACAACACTATTAGCTAATGAATACCTGTAATTTTTCTGTCTTTCTGTATTTGATTCTCTCTTGCTGACACAAGTAAAGACACAACTGATGTACTGTTACCCAACAACAGAATAGGGTCTTTATGCATTATAATTATAATAATTATCCTTATTATTTCCTGTATGATTCTCGCCCAGTGACTCACAAGTAGCGATGTGAGGATGTTATATCACCAGAACTTCTGTATTATCTAACGACACAATTGTGTCACTTATTGTGTCCATTGACACACCCACAGCCTCATCAACAACTGCTCACTGTGTGGGTTTCATATATGTCATTATAGTCATCACTGTGACAGTTTCAATCTGGGTTAGTCAACACAACACACACACTATTGTCCATAAACTGGGTCAGTGGAACTACATGAAGCTGACTTTTCATTTTCTGCCTCTATTTATCTCTAACAGTCAGTAGAACTGGCCCATGCAGTGCCTCAAATTAGTGTCTCTGTTTAGCAGCAGACTAGAATAGCAGGCTGCATTGGGGTGTTCGATGTTTCCAAAATGTTTTCAAAATTGTCATCGGAATCCATTTTTTATGAAGCTATGTAGACTGTAACTCTGGAGCCCTTGGATGTGGTGGCAGAGAAGAGGATATTACATGAACCGTTGCAGCAACTGAAATCATCATTATTGTATTCGAACTTTAAAATAGATGGTGCAGAGTTTTATTTTCTGTTTAATGATAATAAAAAAAAAGCTTTAAGAATAATTCCTGTTCTTATCAGGGATTAGGGATACAGTGGGACTTCCGATAGCTTTATGATATGATATGCTACACTATCAGATTATGGCTTCTGGTGATATTACAAGGCAGGACGGACTGGGGCTCGACGTTAGCATGGTAACTTTTTTGACAAAACATCAAAATGGTCCTGTCTTCACATTCTATTGTGAATTCCAGGTTTAGATTAAATTCTAAGGTACATAATGCATCACTGACAATAGATTACATTAAGTACTGCTTGCTATTTTTAGAGAAAACAATCTTAAAAGACATCCTTTTGCAACTTGCCCAGCAACAAACTGCATAGAGTCAAAGTAAGCAAATAGCTAGTGAATACGGAGGAACACTGAGCAGCTAAAGAGACAGATTGTCACTGTGTTGGTGAAAACTGAAAGCAGAAACATACTGGACTTACATTCTTTGGTGGAGTCTGAATCGGTGTTAATGTTGCTCCCAGTTAATTCGATCTGTAAATAAGCAAGTGTTGCTAGCCATATCAACATTACGAAGTAATAGGCTAATGAGTTAGCATTGCATTTACCTAGTGGTGAGCGGAACTTGAACGGCTGATGGGTCTCAGCCCGGAATAGATCTTGTTCACTTTTGGTGTGGATCCAGGTAAAGGAATCCAAGAATTCGTTCTCACTTTGTTAACATTGTGAGCTTTTTTTTTTTTCTGGTAATTTCACTGCGGAATAATGAATGAATCTTGATGGGAAAAAAATCAGGTGTATTTAGGTGGCTGGTATGTACGAGTGAGTACAATGTGATGCAAATCCAAATATAAATGCCAGATCTAGTGATTATAGATATATTGGGCTTCATTGATTTAAGGATTATTATTAGTGCAGGGCACACAGAAGAAAAATCTACACACTCTTTGGATCCAAATAAATAGTTTTATTCTTGAAGTGCTCACCCAGTCTGTTGATACAAACTAATCCTAAAAGCCAAAAGGTACAATCCATATATAAATAGCAAAAGTAGGCCCACCATTAAAAGTGAAAACACAAGATTAGAGCCTGCTTCCACTACGCGAGCTTTGTGCTGTTGCTAATACAGGAGAAAAACAGATCAACAATATCGTAAACTGGCATTATATTTAGAAGATAAAACTGCAGAAACATTGTACATTACAATCATCACAATTATATGGGAAACCCCCCCCCAAAACAAAACGACCCTTCTCTCAGAACCAGGGCAGTATCATTGTAATTTCTCCTGAACCTTGACACACTTTTAGCCCTGCACACTTACAGGCTGCCCAGAAACAGAATGAAAGCAAGCTGTTTGTGCAGTTTGAGGCTTCAGCACAGTGAGCTCTCTGTTTACTGAACCTTCGCAGAAAGACATTAGCTGAGAGCTTTCAGAGAGGGCAAGTTAAGAAGTCTCTCATACACATCTCCTCGATCTTCTGTCAGTTAAAGAATTCAAAATCCTTATATGAAGGCTGTGTTGATTATCTTTACTGGAAGGGCCGACTGTAAAACTCATTAATGCCCCATGATTCTTGTTGTGTGTAATAATTGTGATATTTACACAGTGGGGTCTGACACTGCTTCCTGCCCCACTCTGCCTGTGATGATTTCCATCCGGTTAGAGTCTGGTTTCTGGAAGGGTCTTCCATATGCGGGAAGTACACGGCTGCATGGAATTCCCAGATAGCCTCTCCATTTCCCAGCCACAGTGACCCCAGCCTTTATCTGGAAGTCTTCCAAAAACAACTGTTTACTCCTTCTTCCCCACTTCTCGTCCTCTAACTAAAGCTCACATGGGTATTTGAATATTTGAGCTTGCAAGCCAGAAGAATTTCAAGTCATAGTGGAGAACAGTATAAACATAGGACATTTACTGGATCACCTCCAGTGTCTTTTTAGCGGCGACAGTTCGGGTGGCACCATCTGGCAGTGTACAGAGAAGCCATGATCTGCATATTCACTCAGCTAGCTATCTGACGGAGCAGGTGGAGGCTTATCTAATGCCTCCCATCTAAGAAGCCCTGCCAATGGCCACCAGTGGTGCGCATGATCCTATCTGTGTATTATCAAATGTCAGCTGGCCATCAAACATCTGGAGATGCGGCGACAAGGATGGTAAATCAATGTTAACAAGCCCTTTGCTTCGGTGGAATATCAATGACTCCAGTGCATCCAGAGCTGCTGGATGCACCCATCTGTCTCAGAAGCTTTCTGTACCTGTCAGCCACTAAAACTGAATGTATGAATGTCTGTTTAATTCTGACACACAGGCTTTTATAAATACATGCATGAGTTGTTTTTTTCACCCATCTGGCATCAAGCTGCACGAGTTTGCTCTCGCTATTATGAAGACAAAATCACGTGGACCGATCCAAACTTTGATCAACTCCTGTGGCTTAGCTTAATTATAAACGCATCTTCCTTCATGATTACACATTTTTCTTTCTTTCTTATTTTCTTATCATACTGTGAAGCGTTTGGTAAGACATTTAGAGCTTCTTAGAATAATTATAGAGGGCAGTGAGGAAAAGTGGTTTTATTTTTCCAAAGAAAACCCTGCAGGAAGCTAATAAGTTTGCCCCCGCTAGCACCAAAACAAACATGCCCACAGCAAGGCTAGCGACGTTGGGAGGCACACGGCTAATTGGGTACATTGCCAGAAATCCAGCAGCAGGTAAGGGAGAGTCTTTTTTATGGGAAATAATCAGGAACAATATGCTCCACTGACATGTCTTCTCTTATTCTGTAATATGGCTGCCTTGTGAGACAATAGGGTGTGTGGGAACAGAAGGTTAATGAGGTGCCCGTACACAAGACAGAAATGTTACATCAGTGTGATGAGGGCGCCGGTGTCTCCTCCATATATCATTTATTACATTCAGTTGCACGGGTTTGACATCATGTCACCACGATCCTTTCAAAGCGATAAAGGAAAGTGACAAATAAGACAAAAGGTCAAAGCTGAAAAAAAAAAATTAATGTAGCAAATCAAAGAGTATAAATTGAATATTAATGTTAATAATTAAGTAGTTACTCACAGGGAATGCAATTGGAAAAAAACAAACAAGTTTCAGCTTGTTACTAAGCAACAATTCCTTAATAATGCAACAAGATGCCTCACTTCAAAAGGAAGCGAGCACGCATGGCTGTGATTGAAGTAGATGACTGCAATAACACACATCACTAACGTCATTATGTCAGTTTCAACCAGCAACATGTGTGTTATTTTTTCTCCCTTTTTCCATTACAACAGTTTAAGTCAATGTTTGTCTGCTTTTAAGCACCGAGGCCTTTCAGAGGACGCGTGAAGAATATTCTGGGATGAGCCTGTTGGAAGCAGCCATGCAAACACATCTGTTGAGAGACCTGACTGCTGGGCAACACTTGAGGGGGGAGATCTTCGCCGAACTCTTCTCAGAAACAACCTGTGAATGCGGATCATTGGAACGAGACTCTGCAATCAGACGGGTCTATTCGTGATTATCGTGAATATTGATGCACAGACAGATTCACAATTTTTTTTTTTTTTTATCCTTTTAATCTAAGTGACATGCAGATTCAATTTATGATGTTATTTAAAGTGATCGAACAGAATTACATCTGTGTAGTCTGTTATCATGAATTAGCAATCACGCTAACATGCTCAAAATTACAAAGCTAATAGCTAATTTTCAGCATGTATAATGATCTAAAGAAAAGTTACAGGACTAGCAAAAGTCCTGCTGGGGACATATATGTCAGTACCACATTTCATGGTCAACCATCTAATTGTTTTTGAGAAATTTCATGGAAATCTTACAAAAAACAAATAACCTCACGGTGGTGCAAGTGGAAAAATCAAGGGATCATCAAGTCCTAAGGATTCATGTGGGGACCATTGACCATACTCACACAGCGGTCATTTCCCTCTGAAATCACACTAATGTTGGAAAACTCAACCGTGGTACTGCTGTGTTCCAGATTGTAAGTGACATAAACGAAGGGAATCTAACCAGTCGTTATCATTTCACTGCTTCCAGATTCAGCAACTGAAAAGTTTATAGGGACATATTTGAGCTTCTGTTAGACAATAATAATGTTTGCATTCAGCCACTTCCTTTGCTTACGTCACTGTTTGACAGTGTTACACGATACAATATGAAACGCTGACATTAGTCTGACATTTCAACACATAACTTGGGACACATTTCTTTAAGCCTGCAAGTGAAACAAACTGGATGTAATCAAATGCTAACGTTCGCTAAGAATTGGCTGAATGCTAAAGTTAACAATCGGGCTATCAAATGTATAGATTTAACCCAAAACATGACCCAATTTCCCTCCAGATTTTCGTTGTACAATACATTTTCACTTGCAACTCAACTTTCATCCTTCTTTTGTTCATAACTGTGGCTGAATGTGACATATTCTGGTAAATTTGAATTCATAGTCTCTTTAGACTGAAAGTAACACTATGTCGAGAGAGAAGTTTTCCTGACTGAAGGTTTCAATATTGAAAAATAATGAATAATAAACATCACATTTGTGTTAGGCATTGATTTATTTTTATTTCTGTGTAATGCTTGCCCATAATCCTGGTGGGATCCATTATTTTGATGGACTATTCCCCCCCCACAACTGAGCCCTATATGCATCGCACAGGGAACAGCTCACCTCTCATGGAAAATGATCAAAAGTGGGATTGGCCATTCGGCATGCTTGTCCTTGTCTGAGCTTCTCAGTCAGACTGCATCCACAACAGCTTGCTTCAGCCTCGGCCTGCTGGGAGTCCAGGAGAAGTTCACAGAGAATTAATGTGCAGTATGATTGTTTCTTCAGCCCCTTCACAGGACTGAGCCGTGAGCGCTGCTGATAGCTGAGACAGGAGCTCAAGGATCCTTTTCATTGCTATGCAGTTCAGAGTTGGACAACAAGAAGATGGTATTTGATTAGACTATAATCATGCATATTACGCTGCCTTGCAAAAATCAAGAAATCCAAGAATGTGAGAGGGCTGTCTATGACCAAAGCGACACATAACATGTTCTCCATTGTGCTGCAACAGCGCTACGGCATGATGACATATGTACAAGAGGTAACTGTGCTCAGGCCCGGAGTGGGGAGGAGGGACTATCGTGCTTCGTTGGAGCAACTGGGCCAAGTGTGACTGTGCCCTCATAGGCACGAGGAAATGATAAAGGAAGCATATCAAGTCAGGGGTATGAGGGATACCTATGTCATCTACAATGTTTTATGACGGTAGTTGAACTCTAAGTCATCAATCCAGTTAGATTTGTAGGCCTAGGCTATATAGGCGGTTGCCTAGACCGCCGCATGCTGGAGGGGCATTGCGATTGGCGGAGGATGAAAAGAAATCCCAATATAGGGGTATGTGGTCTTTTATATCATTATAAACAATACTGTGTTGTATAGAGACATATCATTTGTACTAGCTAGCTTAAACTATAATAAAGCAAAACTAGCTAATAATGCTATATAATGAAGCTATGTTAGCTGTTAAGGATGTTAAGGAATCCAAATCCTAATATCGCCTGGGGCACCAAAATGGCTAGAGCCAGCCCTGCAGTCCATATGGAGAGGCAAATATTGATTCCATTCTGCAGCAGAATGCTATATCTGTGAAAAAGTTTGTCAAAACAGATCTTAAAATGAAGATGTGGAATTTCTCTCTTTCATTTCACATTTGACAAGAATCCCAACATGGTTCTGCCAATTCCTGTTTCCTGCTTACAGGGGCCAGATGTTCAAACAACGCATTGCTATAGAAAAATTAATATACGTGCAATTTTCCACTGTGCTCTGCCCTTTAAAATATAAATATTTAATGTGAACACAAAGCATATTGTGTCATCAAGGCAGGTGGTTGACAACATCTACTGCTATGTTGAATACTGCTAAATGAAGGTTTAGTGCTGTTGGAGGATGCTTGTGGTGCAAAGGATAAAACAGGTCTGAAGTCTATAAACGTTTAGGCCGGATGTGATTAAATCCTGGAACCCACAAAGAATTTCAGCTATCTGGCACCTGCTCTTTAGAATTCAGAAGGAATTTTTTCATCAAAATTTCAGAAAAATAAAGTGCTTTGGTGTTGAATATATATACTTTTCAAATTGACATTGTGAAGAAACCCATTATTGTCATCAGGGAGCTGAGAGCCTAATTGGCCTCAGCATCATATAGCGTATGTGTATAGATGCTTTGTTCTCAGCCTCTGTAGTGTCGACTTCAGAGCCGATGTGAAGGGGATTCCATTATATGTTATATGACCCAAATCGAGGTTATGCACAGTCGGGAGATGGTAATCATTTGAATTTAGGTTAAGGATGGACAACCAGCCACAGTAACATGGAAAGCAGTTATTTAACTCCATTGAGAGATTTAACCTGTCGATTTCACTAGAGCAACAAGAAAGCAGCTTTTCATCTTTTTCCAATCCTTGTCCTAGTTTCTTAACCAGAACCGTGGTACCATGGTAACATAACACTTCTTGTACCAGTGATTGGTACCCACTGGTACCCTTACCTAGATAACATACTGGGGATTCCTTAATGGGATTTTTGATTGTTGGAGAAAAACAAGCTCTGTGACAAACAACAGTTTATGATTCAGCAAGACAATCTTCACAGATGAACACCACCTTTGTGATTTTCCCAAAGAGTGATTTACTACTAGTGAATAATAAGAGGGTATAGACAGACTACATTGAGGTTGCATGACTTACTTCACAACTACTGTACACATTATCTTTAAACTGATCAATGTACAAGTTGTTAAGTTAAAGTTAGAATAGTTTGCATCTGAAGTCGGCAAATCCAGACTACTGAGTAGATGAGTCTTCGTGTTTAGCGTGAAGTCCCTATATGTCATTTGATGACATATATTGTGTCATAGAAGAAAATGTGTAAATAACTTAAACCTGTGGTAACCACAGACCTTACTCAGGCATTTAACAGAAAACCATAACACTCATTGGCTCTGAGACGAGGGAACCGGAAGTGCAGAAATGCTAACTGACTCCAGGTTGGAGGACTCATTATTACAGCACTCTAGAGCTTGACCCACTTAGCCAACCCTTCTAAAGCCTTGTTAGTACTGCTGTTGCATCATTTCAGTCAGGAACCTTCTCGCCATAGGTTTAACCATTTATTGCAACAAATGGAATACAGTTATGCTTGGCGCTGATGGGTCCGCTCTTAAGATGCTCCCTGAATTGACCAAGCAGCGTGCAAAACCAAAAGAGGGAGCGCAATGAAGACAACCCCCCAAAAAGACTGAGCCATGAGGAAGACAAAACTTATACTGTTATAAAACATTTTTTTTTAACCCTGAGCCCTGATAGGACTCCCTACTCACTTGCCACTCATAACTCACACATAACTCCCTCTTATGAGTGAAGAGGGAGGCATATTTAGAGGGACCGCTTTGTGGTGAGAATAGCTTTGATTGGCGTGAGTCCGATTGGTAATGATGACTCAATTGACAGGCTGTCAGCTGATTACAGCTGGGGGCTTATGACTTCCATGTCCTGCATGAACTAACCCTAAGCTCCATTTAGTATTATACTTTGTCACTCAAACTAGTACCGCTGAGCACGGGAGGTATCACCCATAATCATCTCCCCAGGAAACTTGCGCATTGTTTAAACAATAGAGTGATGTGACAAGAACAGTAAGTAGGCAGTAACGCTGTAATAAAACAAGCCAATGCCAAATGCGTTTAGTCATGCTAGCAGCTGGGAATGGTCTTCAATCAGGTCAAAGGTAATTAATAAATAATAAGTTGCTTTAAACTTCTCAAAATCTCAAAATACACAAATGTACTTTTTGTAACATACTAAACTAAGACGGTAAACTTGTTTTACAACAGCTGAACATCAGAATGTTAGCCTTATCATGAATGGTGATGTTAGCCTAGTGGCAACAATTAAATGTTGGCAGTTAACATTCCTGCAAACTACTGATATGTACACATTTGTACGTGTCATAGCCAAAACGTATCGTATCGCGTTCACATGATAAGTTAATGAAGTGACACCCGACATGTTGTCAGCTGATTGGTACAACCTCACAGAGCTGCTAGCATGGTAGTAGATTAATTTTTACATCATCGTGTGGTCTTCTGGGATAAGTCAAGAATAACTTGAAATACAAAATAACCTCTGCCTTACATCTTTTCCTTAATATGGTGGTTTATTTGAAATCAGAGAAATGTTACGACAGAATATAATGAATATGCAGCTTCAAGTAATGCAAGTTTTTCATCATCCCAAAAAAGGGCATAATACAGTAGCTCAAACCTGCATCTGTAGTTGTTAAAACTAGTTTGTTTGATACCAACATGACTCAGTGATGACTTTCCCAACATCTGACGTCAAAACCCATTGTCTGGACAGGACATGGAGAACTCAGTAACCTGAATTTCAAGACAGTGATATAACAGTTTAACTTTTCCACTGTCCACTTGACCTTTCTGTTACGTCTCTACTCATCTTAATGTAGGGCACAGGAGCAGAGGAGGCTGTGCCAGTAGGATGAGACAATTCCGATAAAGGTCATGGGTGATTTAATGGTTCTTTAATTATCATTGATTCTCAGTTTGCATTGTCTTATTAATGCAATTATAATGACAAATCCACCTGATTATCTTCCTTTTTTTGGGTCGTCTCTGAAATCCTCCCACTTGTGTCGGCAGCTATAACCTAAAGTAATCCTTTCAAGACAAATGTTTCACATGGAGAGCGGAGGTGTTGGAGAAAGGTAGCTTGCTGCGTGTGCAGAATGACAGTTTCACAGCAGGCCATCGTTGATTGGAGGTATTCGAAGGCCACAGCACGTTCTGCTCGACAATCAGATTAAATGCTTTAAAGCACCTCAAGGCTGCTGAACGCCTGCGTGAAACATCCACCCACATAGCAACCGGTGATCTGCTCAGTTTAAGAGACTCAGTCAGACACACTGGCTGTCTATAACTGCAGTGACTCACAGGTAAACTTGTATTTTATTTCTTCAGGTTCCAGATGACAAGAAATGACTAAACGCAGATGAAAGATAGCAAGCAAGCAGTTAATGTGTGAAAGATGCATACACCTACTCCATAAAGTCATGTTAGTGACACAGGCGGTTGCCAGCAACCGGACTGATTCTCTTTGACATTGTTCACTTCCCATAAATAATCCACTTTTTTAATGTACTTCAGTTTTAAAAGGCCTAAACAGGAACTCCATTATGCAGCCTAATAAGACACTCACCAATAGTCTGATGACCTTGTAATGATTTTGAAGTGAAATATTGCTAAATAAATGACACACAAAAGTGTTTTTGATTCTATTGTATGTGACCTTTAGTTTTTGATTTGATCATTTTATGTTACATGTAAAACATAAAGAGGCTCATTCATAAACTGTGTGAAAATGGTGACTGTTTTTGTTCTTCAGCACTCAAAGGAAGTTTTAAAAAGAGACCATTAAGGGGTTAATGTGGTTCTGAAAATGACCCTAAATTTCTCGAAACACCCACAATGGGATATTTATTATTTTTTATTCGATGTGGCTTTTAGAGTTGTTATAAATTTCACATTATATGTATTAAAGCTTTTAGAGGCTGACAGTATTGCTGTTTGGGCAGCTTGCGTCATTTAACTAAGAGCGAATGTGACAGTGATGATCAACAAACTTCCCATGTTGCCACATTCCAGGCTCTGTGTCCCGCTGCAAGCCACGGAGTCATGTGGGAATGTTGCGTCCCCACGGAGCGATACCATGCATCACTTGATGAGAAAGCATTTGTCACATGGGTGCTAATATTTTCAATCAATCTAAAAGATAATACATTACGGAAATCACATCCGGCTTTTATCAACGGTGAACCCCGGGCTGTGGCTTCCCCTCTGAGGCAAGAGCATTCTTGGCAAGTTGACCGAAACCGCGGTGGGTTAATTTTCTATGACCAAAATACATTTCATATGAAGCTTTGAGCAAGTAAGATGCTGGGAAGGAACTAGAACTGCAAGATGCACCTGACATACAACAAAAGACGCCTGTCCTTTTACTTAATGAGATAAGGCAGGTTTGCCCAATTTCCCAAAATGCCATCCTGGCACAAACAAACCTTTGACACATCAAAACATAGAAGCAAATCAAAAAACTGCATGTCCTTTTGCTATCTTTTTCTCTAAAGCATCAAAGACTGGTTCAGCACACCACCGTGTTGTCTGACAACATCTTAGATGATTTTTTGGTTTTGAAGTCAGTCAGACACGTGCCTCTCCTGGGCTCACCTCACTTATTTTGTTATAGCATGCCAATGTTTCACCCAAGAGAACAAATCTACTGCATTATGTCCTTTAGTAAAAGGGGAGCATCAGTTGCCACACACTGTGCTGCAATTTTCACGCTAGTCATGGTCCCTGACTGATAGAGAGACTCTTGCAGCGCAGTGAACAGCCAAGTGATGGAAATCTCTCTGTGGTCTCACTGCCCACTCTTGTGTTCACCCTGGAGACATGTGACCTAAAGTGCTCACATACGAGGGATTTTGCTTCATGTTGGAGTTTTGATTACATCTGTTTTTCATATCATATGTATCATATCTGTATGTCTATCTATCTATCTATCTATCTATCTATCTATCTATCTATCTATCTATCTATCTATCTATCTATCTATCTATCTATCTATCTATCTATCTATCTATCTAATTGGCAAAAAAACAACTTCTTGCCATTCTGGAGTAAATACTGATCCACAGTGTAAGAGCTGCAGGAAAAATGACACCATCTGCATTTAGATTGGTTCCCCATAAACCTTGCTGTCACTATGGTATTCTGTCTGACGCCAGGCCTGATTTTTTAAGGTTTTTAAAAAATGAAGGTTGCACTCAGGAAGAGGCACTGTTTTCCCCAGTCACAGTAATGGTGGGTCAACCTGACCAACAGTGGAAACTCTACACTGCAAAAGAAAAAGGGCAGCACTGAGAAAAAGAAGAGTGAAGAGGGAGAGTGATCCATTGAGTGAATGGTGGGCATTCACTTTTGCTCAGTCACTTTGGTACATTTCTCAGATCAGAATTGAAATTCTCAAAACTACTTGTTCAATCTTCACATCATTGTGTCACTTGTGCACATCAAAAAAGCAGTTTCGCATTTCTTTGAACAAGTTGCAAATGCTTTGGTACATCCATGCAAATGATTATGTACAATTCTCTGCTGTTTCCTACATTATCAATTTCTTATGTCATGTTGATCAAAATGTGTTATAATGGGTCTCTGTTGAATAGTCTCACCCCCCACAACATTTAGGCATTAGTTCATCAATAACTTTACCTCACAGTAAACAATGCAACATCGTATAGTGATATACAGTACAGTAATTGTGACCTTTACACATTTACTATGGCTGTAGAAAACAAGGTGCAATATGTGCTGTATACATTTTTATGTAACTGTATCTTGTCCAAAATGAAAATGCATGTAATTCATAAAACTCATTCGTGTGTTCTGGATATAGCGTACAATGGAACTGGAAGCAAGTGAACCACCACGCCACTTCATCTACATGGATGAGGCTGGCTTCAACCTAACACAACGCAGAAGGTGTGGTCGAAATATCATCGGCCACAGAGCTACAGTTGATGTGCCAGGCCAACAGGGTGGGAACATAACCATGGGTGCTCCTATTTCACGCATATTCCCATTATTTGGCCGTACAATACAGAGCGTCATGTCACCTTTCTAGACACTCTCTACAGGGATCTCATCCCTGAACGAGAGAGAGGCCAGATTGGAGATGACTTGCCAAAATTTGTGATACTTTGGGACAATGTCAGTTTCCATCACTCAAACATCATCAGGCAATGGTTTGCGACCCACAACAGAATGCTGATGGAGTTCCTCTCACCCTACTCTCCATTCCTTAACCCCATTGAGGAATTTTTCTCAGCATGGAAATGGAAAGTGTATGATCGCCAGCCACATACACAGATGACCCTTCTGGCTGCCATGGATGCAGCGTGTGATGATATCACAGCAGACGCCTGCAGAGGCTGGATAAGACACTCCAAAAGATTCTTTCCACGCTGCATCGCAAGAGAAGATATTCGTTGTGGGGTTAGGGTTAACCCAAAACCCATATTACAGTTTTTCTCAGTCGCTTTGGTACATTTCTCAGATCAGAATTGAAATTCTCAAAACTACTTGTGTCACTTGTGCACATCAACAAAGCAGTGTCTAATTTCTTTGAACAAGTTGCAAATCCTTCGGTACATCCATGCAAATGATTATGTGCAATTCTCTGCTGTTTCCTACATTATCAACTGCTTATGTCATGTCGATGTTATAATGGGTCTCTGTTGAATAGCCTCACCCCCCACAACATTTAGGCATTAGTTCATCGCATAAGTCTTCACATGCAAAATGGTTGAACAAGTTGTCATAATATGTCAAGCATATTTCTATACATTTCCATTTTTTTTCTAAATCTGTCCTGAATTGGTAAATTGCTCCCAGGTGAATCTTGACTTTCCCAAACGAAGGGAAATGTGTGTAGCATTAGATCAACCAGTTTTCTGAAATAGCTCAAAGGTGCATCTCATGAACCATCAACCGGCAAGTATATATATAGCCGGAGCACAACACAATGTTACAATGTCTGACGATGAAAGGACAAGGAATTGGAAGATTCTTTCCACGCTGCATCGCATGAGAAGATATTCGTTGTGACGTGGATGAGAATTTGTGGCCCAACAGACAGGAACGCCAGGAGGTGTTGGAAGACTGCACTTTAATTCCTACAGCACTGCATGTACAGTTTTCCCTAAAGATATTGTCCTATGTTCACATTTCTACTTTTGTTTTTTTCTTTTTTTCTTTGTGCTATGCAGTATTGTCTTTTCCTTTCTGTAGGAAACATGGTCTGTCAACAAATTACAGTACAAACAGTAAAAGCGTAAATGTGAATCTTGTCCAGTCTCTTGCAATCAATCTCCCACATACACTAAGGTGTAACTTACAATTTACAATAATTGTCATCAGAACTTTAGCCATAGTTTACATTAGAACACCCCTCAGGAGTACACTGTTATGTTGACAACATGACAAAGCAATTTGACTGTCTTATCCGTACACAATGACACCAGGACTTGTCATTCTGATGGCACTGACATGCTCACTGACACAGATATTTACTTTTGAGAGATGATGTTAGGATTTTGAGCAAGAGGCTTGCTTTTGCAGGTAATTCATGGTGTTTTGCTATTTGTAAATGTCGAGGACGATTCGAAAAATGTGCCAAAGCGACTTAGAAAAACTGTAATATAATTTTCAGGTACTTTATGCATGCATGCGTTTTTCCATATTTCAGAAGAAACTATTGTACTTTTTTACTGCACATCATTTATATCACAGCTATAATTACTAGTTACTTTGCAAATTTTCCATACAAAACACATGATAAGCTCCTGAAATGTAATGCACTGCAACCTAACTGAAAGCATATAAAGGTAAGATGAGCTCCACTTCAACCAGATATAACATTAAAATGCTTTTTACTTAAATGCAGGTCATGTTCATTAAATGCAGATCCATAATATAATTCTATAACATCATAAAATAAAGAATATTACTAAAAGGACAGTCTGAAGCCTGCCAAACAAAGGAGACAAGCTAAAACACTTTGTTGTTTTACTGTCTACACTCTACACTGAAAATGGAATTTCTCAACAACTTCAGGCTGGCAGGAGTATTTCAAAAGCTCAGATTTCACTGAAACGTCATTCACGTATGGAAGGCCATAGAAAAAGCTTTTTTTTTAGGAAATACTTGTGTACATGTCTAAAGGCCGTAGACACCTACACAATGCATGTGTGTGAGTTTCGCTCCTTGTTCCCCACATCCTGTCCAGCGGCTGGCCCCTACAAAATGGTAGCTTCTTGTGCTCTTAATAGTAAGTAATTTTTTCAATGCAGGACTTGAGCGAGACTTGAACTGATGATGGTGTTTTGAATTTAAACCTGATTCACATTCACAGTGGGCTGGAGTTGCTGCCCCCTTCTGGCTGCGTGATCATTGACTTTATATGAGCAACATCAGTGACACATATCTTAAGGTTTGCTGCTTATTTCTTGTTAAAGGTCAGGCTCACAATCACTGTTTTTGTAATTGAGATAGTTCCGTATCTCAGATCATCAATTCAAACATAAAAAAATTCAAATGTATTAGGATTCTGACGTAAGACAAGAAAACATTTGAAGTCTTCCAAAAGTGCAAAGGTCATTTGTTTTTTATTATTTAGATAATGACGTCAGAGAGGATAAGGTCAAAGCAGCTTGTGAGCTAATACGAGATTCGTGTATTATTCACAAACAGTGATATCTCTGTCTCCTTCAGTCAGAGGGGACGGCTGAGGTCTGTGGATCTCTTCTTTCACGCTCAACAGTAAACACGGTCATATGATCCATTATGAAATACCTGCTGCCAGCAACAGGCTTTTCTTTACCTTCTGAAATCTGATACACATTATATTTATATAGTATTCCTTACTCTCAATTCCTTATACTGTTTTTAGTTCAAAAGTAAATGTTGAATGATGTTTTTTTCTGTCTCCCTCTTTTGGTGCATTAAATAATTTGCCTGTTGGAGCCCTGCAGTGTGTGAGCTGTCTTTTTGTGTCATATTTTGCTAATTTTTCAACTCAACACCTGCTCCTCTCTTGGCTTGGATGTGGGTGTACACTCCAGGTTTCTCAGCAGATTAATTTAGAACATAGGAAGAATTCTTTGGAATTTTCCTTTCAGTTTTTCACACACCCACGCATAACAGATGTGCTGTATAGCCAAGGGAATATGACAAATACCACAGTCAAAGGTCAGCCTCACTGTAAGTGATGATGAAGTTGTTTCTAACTACTGATATTTATGCTTGTTTGTTAATATTCACAATGTGCCACTGTTACATAATTACAATAGTCCATCAACAAAACAATACAATGTTTATTACAGTTGCTTTCACATGAGAAATAATGAGGAGTCACTCATCATTCTTCAATAAATAAAGCACATCACAATGTGCAGGACAAACGCTTGGCATGTGTGCATGAAGACAAACAAAACAGGTCGTGACAAGAAACTCTCTGTTGTTTTCATTTCACATTCGCCCGGCTTCGCTCTGGAGCCTTGTGGAGGACACAACAACAGAGACCACACGTAGAAAAGGATCAAATGTTTGATACAAAAGTGAGAAATCATACAGTAAAGTTGTGATATTCTTTTCTTATTATAACTTCGTGGAAGGCACTCTCATTAGCACCTTTATAAATTCTCCCTCTCGCAGGCTGAACCACATGCTTGAGCAGTATGGCACATATTCAGCAGTCTACAGGAACATCCTTGACGACATCAAACCTGTCTATGATAACCTTGCTAAGCAAACAGTGAGGCCTCTGGCTCAGGAACAGCTTGATAAACAAAGTGTTGACATTTAATATAATCACCAAAGTAAATAGTGGATATCTTCTTGGCATGATTTAGTCCTGTAGTCTTGAAGATGTACCAGCCACCTCAGAAAATGTTTATAACTAGTTAATTTCTTATGAAATTCATCAGCAAAGTCAGTGTTTTTATAACATTCACATCTGCACAGCCAAAGGTTGTCTTTGGTTTGCTCCATTATCAGGCGTCTCTCAACGTAAACTCAGTCATGAGGTATTTGAATCAGCTCGTGTGAAGTATGAAGGATCCGGTCTTCGACGTTCATACTCCCTCCATCCGTATGAGGCTATCGAACGTTCCCTCTCATCTGGCAGCTGGATCACTTGATCAGAGTCACACAGGAAGAGCAGTGCTGTTGGTGTCAGAGCTGACGGGATGAGGTGCGTTGGCGACTGCTGTGTTGGTGTAAAAGCTCTGAGGAGGAAGGGAGAACTCCAGACTGGACGAGAGGATGGTGTAGGGCAGCTCCACAGACTGGCGGATACTCTCTTCATAAGTTGGAGGAGGCTGAACGAGACAGATGTTTAGACAAGTTGAAAACACACCCTGTGGCTAGATAGATAGATAGATAGATAGATAGATAGATAGATAGATAGATAGATAGATAGATAGATAGATAGCGGGTACATTCAAATGCAAATATTATCCAAATACAAGGGAATATTTACTGTGATAATAACTTAAAGCACATTATTTGAGTGTTTTGGGTTGTCTTTATCATGTTATATATGTTGTAGTGTCATGCAATCTAATGCAATTCCTCAGTCAAAAAGTATTTTTTATCATACTATCATGTTGACCCTGTCATAGAGGTGTTCATCACCCCCACCAGGGAGGTAATGATTCCATCCACCACTATCTGTTGGTTGGTTTGTCAGCAGGGTTACACAAAAACTACTGAGCTGATTTCCATAAAACTTGGATGAAGGACTGTTTCTCGCTTTCTTTAACATTGTGAGCTAGGGGTGGATCTCGATGAAAGAAATCAGGTGTGTTTTGGTGGCTGGGATCTTTAAGTACTATCAGATGCAGAGCAGAGATCTGGAGAGATCTTAAATTTGGTTAAGCCAAGGCTGTAGTCAGGATTTTAGAAATACTGAGGTTCCGTGTCTGAAATATTGACTAAAAACCCTAAATTAAGTCTCAATTCTTATATCATTTGGATTTTTTCAAAGCATTTTATTGCATGACTGCCTCCATATCTCTGCTTAAAAAAAACAAGGATTAACTTCCTTAGTTAAGAAACACTATTTCAAACGTATTTTATGTATATATATATATGTATTTTCAAATCAGTTTTGTTTTTCAATTGCTCATTCAGACAAAGACAGAGGGAACATTTTCTCAACACATAAATACACTCTGATCAATCTTTTATTTGGCTAAAAATAGTCAAATCTGATGTATAAAAATACTGGATACAGCCTGTAAAAGACTTATTGCTGCAGAAAGAAAAAAACTCACTACTGGTTCCTAAAACACTTAGGAAGAATTACAGAGGACATGACCTCAGTGTCCTCAATGGTAGCTTCAGCCATAGGTTAATCAGTTATGGGTGATACAGGGCTGTTGAGTTTGATATTGATTGATTTGATTGGATTAAAGGAGACTGTTGAGCGTTTGTGGAGGTATGAGCTCTACCGAGTGCCATTCGAGTCTCCTCTGGAGGTGGAGGAGACCAAAAACAGAGCTAAGAAAAGTGAATGTTTGACTTACAACACATTCTATTACTATACAGGATGCATAGCAATGAAGTTAAACTTATATACTAGTGGCTATAATATGATAAGGGTGAAACAGAGTAAACCTTGTTCTAGTCCCATCCCACCAGGCTACAGAGCAGCTTCTCTCTTCAGGCTGTGAGGCTCCTCAATCGTTCCTCAGCACTCCATAAAAGGATATATTAAAGTAAGATTCTGTTCCCGGTGACAGGCATTAAGAACAACTGTAATAACTAGAGCCAATCTTCTCACCGATGGTCTCGTTCTAATATGTCATACTGAGGCAGCAGTATTAAACTGAGACTTTTTCATAATTAATCGAAAGGAATTTTCTTTTTCATTTTAAGGAAAATGAAAGCATCCGAACAGACGACAGAAAATTATTCTCGTAGGATGAGTGTTGTTTGAGAAGCATCCTGAGGTCTGATATCTCTCCCTGAAAATAAGTGGAATATGTTTGTATTGACATGAACAATGAATTTGTCTCCACGGCGGACGCCCCAGAACATATTTTTCCCGATGCATTATCTTTCTGATCACATTGGGCAGATTCACAGTGCCTGACTGAGTCTTCTTATCTTTTAATTGCTTGGGGACCCTCAGGCAACAAGAGCCACCCTAGAACCCTGCCCTCTGTCTGATCCACACACACAGGCCACAAAGTTTTACTACCATCCAGCCTCTGGACACGGGACAGACAGGGGTAAAATAAGGGGCCATCATTTGAACTCTGGCATGTCTAAAAGAGGGGGGAGGTCGACTTCTCAGTGACTAGTGATGGGTTGTCTGGAGAGTAACGTGTGTGAATGTGCTCTCTTTGTGAGTGTGTGTGTGTGTGTGCGCACGCGCGTGTGTGTGTGTGTAAGAAATGGGCAGTCATGCTAGCGACTGTTTAATTAGGGTAAAAAATGGGAGGTCAAAGAAGAAGAAACACAGTAGAAGACAGGAGCACAAAGCTGCATTCCCGCTCACTGTTTGCGCTCAGGATGCAGGCTTTAATTATGTTTGATGTGCCTTTTTCTCATTACCTTGTTTGCTCAAGCGTTGTGGGAGTCAAAAGCTCAGCGAAAGATCAACACAGTGAAACCTTGAAACGCGACTGCCAGCTCAAATCAGCTGTGAGCGCCAGATGAGCCGATAGTGCATCCTGTTTACTTCAGTCTCATCTGTGAGCGAGCTCTTGTTACAATATTGCATGACAGCTCGGTCATAATACTTGTTATTATCTCTTTTCATTGTGAAACAACAGACACAGCTCCTTTGAAACAGGAGTGAAATATCTTCACTATTGCCAGGCTTTACAACAGCACCTGAAACACTTAATTGTGAGAGCATTTGTGACTGTATCACAGTACTAATCCCTAAATTAACCTACCTCAGTCACAATGGGTCCATTGAGACCGAAGCGGTCTGCGATCATCATGTGGATCTGCCTCTGGCGGTCCTTCTTTCGGACGCTCTCGTAGGAGGGGAGCCTTGGCAGGGGGGCCTCCAGTGTGGGCAGGCTGTAGCTGGAGGGCAGGCCGATGTAGAACAGCTGACCTGCCTGCTGAGGCCCGAACACAGAGTGACAGTCATGAGGGACAGGAAACAGAAGCTTTTATGTGCTAACAATTCATGGATAATGGTCCAAATATACCATGTCACTGAGACCTACTTTGAACCCTGAGAGAGCCAGATCTACCCACTGATGTGTGTGATGTTTGGTTGTCAGTGTTGGGGAAGCTACTTTGCAAACTTTGTAAACTTTGTAAAACTACATGTAGTTCAGGCTGGCAGTAGTTTGAACAAACTACATTTCTACCCCTGGAGAAATATAGTTTGTAAAACTACTGCTAAAAAAAGTAGCTTTAGCAACTACTTATACTCGTTATACTCATTTAACTCAGTGTTAAATAAATCAACATATGGTGTATATGAAACAAAATATAATAGCCTACAAAAAATTCACATGCCAGCAGAAATATGCCTCTCAACTCAAGTTTAATTTTTTTTTTAAAACAAAAGCTGACATTTTTCGCCAACATCACAGGAACTTCAAAGAAATTACCGTTCTAGCTCTATTATAGTTTTTATTGGACAGGGTCGCACTGACGTCAGCACGAAAGAGGAATTATAATCCTCTTTATATTCTGTAATGTTGCCACGCTCGGGGCGCATTGGAGGTAGTGGGAGGGTTGTCCATGACGTGCTTGTACCATATGAGCACTGCCTTCCTTGGCACAAAGACCCGCCCACTCCGTGAAGCATTTGAGTGCTGCCAGGGCAAGCCAATCAGAGGCAGCGTTGGCTTAGCATGTCATGACATGTTTCATGCCTTTTTTCAAAGAAAAATTAAATTAAATTACTATAATATAGGTATTTTCTAATAAAAATTGGCCAAAATTGTAGTTTGTAAATTGAGTAGTTAAACTACAAAAAATGGCCCAAAAAGTAGTTGAAATACTTGACGCAGTACAAAACATGAATGTAGTTTAACAACCAGCAAGTTACAGCAAATTGTAGTTAAGCTATGTAGTTCAACTACATGTAGTTTAAGTCTCCCCAGCACTGTCAGTTGTGTTGCAAGAGGGGACTGAGAGTGTGTCTTTCAGCGATGTTTTGATGGTGCCAGCGCATTGATGGGCTCTCTCACCTGAATGTTGTTGTCATCCAGGATCTGAGTCTGCTCGAGACAAGAAGACCCCACCAGGGTCTGCCTGCTGCTGTAGTACTGAGGAGGAGCATCCTGTGAAACAAACAGTAATGGCTGTCATGAGTGTGTCTCAGACCCTGTTTGCATGAACATCGCTGGGTACACTAACATAATGTTTTTTACACAAAGACAGAAATAACTTCATGTATTACATTTGCACAATTTTCAGGGAGTCTGAAATATTTTTGACGTACACAAAGTTTAAAAGTTTTTTTCTGGGGACACACTGGTTACTTTTCACTGTATTTGCAAAGTTTGACATGGTCAGTTCAAATGGTGAAATATTAATAAACAATATTTAACAGTTGCTAAATGCCAGTGCGGTGATGCTGCAACAAACTGACACCTTTTACACGGAACAAATGACTCAATGTGTTGCATCTAATGCATCATTTACATGAAGGCACGAACGCTTAAGAATTTGCCACAGCTGTTTCACAAAGCTTGCTACATTTGTCCTCACGCTACAACTCTTGAAATTGCACAATTTCTTGAAGGTAGTCTGAGGGTATTAGTGTTATCAGACAACATGTGTTTATCCATGCTGCCTGTTGTTGCTGCTTCTTGTCATTTTGTTGAGGACTTCAGTTGAGTTAGGCGTCCTTCAGTGTGTTTAATCATTAATTAAACTGTTTGTACTCACTGTTTTAATTACATGTTCTACATGGTGGCTCCTTGTCGGTCAGTCTAATACAGCAATTAGTCAGAAATCCACTCGTTTCAGCTCAATTGACCAATTGTCATGCCTTGTTTAATCGCTGTAGACACTGGGTGGTTTAGCAATACCATAAATTATCCAATCAATAAGACGAACACCCTCTGATTTCCGTGCCTCCTCCCTGTCCCACCCCCTGTAAAACAAGACTGTCAGTCAGACTCTCACTGTATGAGGTTCAGGAATCCTGGAAAAAAAAAGGGTCACCAGCAAAGCTAGGTAATTGCCTCGGGTCTAAATGAGTCTCCTTTGTGTGGAGAACAATGTGATGTCCTACTGTGTCATCAGGGTCCCTAGGCAACAACCACACCGTGTGGCCTTTTCAGTGTCTCTCAATTCCCCTTGTAAGTGCAGCAGGTACCTCTTAACGAGCACACTCCAATACACATTAAGGCCTCGTATCTCATCTGGGAAGGTATTACGACAAAGTCAATTTGTTGCCTGACTGAGATTTAAATCCGGCACGAGGATAAAAGATCTCAGGACCACATTTACTGAGGAGGTCTCCTTGGACTAAAAGGCAACAAAAGTCAGAGCTCACACTGAGACGTATAGAAATATCAGATTTATCATTTTCCCAGGCTGGTTAAACAATGACATCACTTACACTGAGAGTGATGCACTCCGGCGACCTTTGCCATAACCCTCACATCATTTCAGCGAGAGAGAGAGAGACGAGTCCAAAAAGGTGATGTCAAAGGTCACTTTCCCTCGCTGGTTTGTACTTTTAAGAGTCCCCCCCCCCCAAAAAAAAAGCTCCTTAGGAAGAGAGGAAAAAAAGGAGACTTGTCCTTTTGTCTCCTGCCATTGATTCAGCCAGTGTGAAAAAGCACAACCGTGTAAAATCAGTGTTGAAGTCGGGGGAGGACCCCGGCGGCAGCGTGCCTTTTTCACCACAGCAAACCTAAAGGAGATCCATTGTCCCCCTTGTGTCCCCAACACCCACAGTGGGGTCGGCCCACTATTCATGGTGCAAACTGAAGCAGTGAAAGGTATGTGACTATGAAGTTGAAGACATGAAGTGTTCCACAGGAGCACAATGAGCGAGTGTTTGTGTGGAATGACTTCACTTTCTGTCCCCTTGTAATAAAACGCCTTTTTACTCACCTTTTATTTGAACATCTGAAAACTGTTATTATATTTGTGAAGACTCTTACGCTCTCACCACACACAGCCGGTGTTATCTTATCAGTCACACCGTGTAAGGATACAGCTGTAACTCAAGGTCAGCTTGCACCAGCTTGTACCAGTGAAACGCTCTGTTAGTTCCTTAAATGGGACAGCGCAGAGCTTCTCCATCAAAACCGCAGCTGAACAGAACTTCCTGTCTGTTGAGGCGGCGGGTGGTTGGTGCGAGTTGTGCCTCTGCAATCCGAAGATAACGCTCAAACTTCACCCCCGGGACTAACGGAGGTAAGAAACGGCAGGAAGAGGAAGCAGAGAGAGAAGGGGCGACCGGCGACCAGTCGCCACAGCAGCGGCGTGTTTACATTTCCTTTTTTCACCTCATCCTGCAGCACAGTTATCTTTGGTAGATGGGGAGATACGTGTAATGATATAAAATGTCAAAAGATTAAGCTGTTGTCGCTAGAAACGGGATGTGATTTGTAATGATTTCGTTACACTGGTTGCTGAACCAGCATCATGTTAAGTGCTAATTTTGTCCATTTCCATTAGAGGGGCTGTGGCACTATCTCCGGAGGGCAGCTAATTTAACTGAGGCAAATCCATTCCCCCGACAATGATCATATCAAGTTTATTCTAGTCCTTTTCCCACAGCCATGCAAATTGAATCCGGCACTTCTCTCCCTCTCAGCGTGATCTCAACAAGTTAACACACAGGTCACTTTTAAAAAAGGAAAACTCAGCACAAAAGCCACTTTCTCCCTTTTGTTTTCTCTCTCTGTCTCTACGGGCTTACCATATCTGCATGTGGCCCCTGATAGGAGCGCAGCTTGCAACACTGAGGATCCTTGCGGTAAATAATGGACAGCAGCACCAGGATAACCCCAAAGAACACCAGGGAAGAAACTGCAGGAGAGGGGAAGAAGAAGGAGGAACCGTTTGTTAATCACAGCCGAACAGACGCTGAGTCACAATCACGTCAAAAAAACAAAAAACACCTCGCTCCGCTTGTGAAAGCATGGCGTCTCGGAGCACTTTTAACCGTTCTGAATCGGTGGATTCTTAAAGTTTAGTCGAGCGGATTCACTTTGAGGACTCTTGATTGACAGCCTGTCTGCTCAACTTTAAAGGTGTAATCTCTCTCTTTCACCTCGCCTGTCTATCAAAAACAATGACAGCCTGAATATAATAGACCTGATAGACTTATTCTGTCATCGCTCTGATTAGAGCTCGTGACAATCAAATTAGCTGCCTTCTACTTTCACCACATGTGGATCTTGAGGGGGGAAATAAACCACAGAAAATGCTGCAATGTGACTGGATTAAAGGAGCAGTATGCAGTTTTTGGGAGGACATTTTTAATCAGGGAAGAAAGATGATTTCTTTTTTTAATAATGCCTTTGTTTTCATGTCTGAACAAACTGAATGAACAAAACGGACTTTAAAGGACAACACGTTTTTTTTTTTTTACTTTGTTTCTATGCGGCAGACCGTGAGAACAACTTGTTTATTCAGTTATAGGAGAGAAAAAAAAACATATTTGTGAGTTTGTTACTCATTAAAATTGTAAATCTGAAAATTCAGAGTTTGAATTTTTCTCTCTAAATCTACACCGTGCCCCTTTAAGTGCAAAATCCTTCTCAGCATGCAGACAAGTAAACATCTGTTGGATATCAATTTTCTATCTTCAAATTTTAAAGGACGTCTGGCAAAATCTTCTTTTTTAAGTTTACTTACAGGACGCAGCGAGCACTGTGAGTTGGTCCGATGTCAGCGGCGAGGAGGGGATGGTCGGACTTGCAGCTGTGGACATTTCTTCCGTGTGAACCGTTAACGTTGCCCTCAGAAACACTCCTGAACTCATCATCTTATATCTCACAGGGGAAGAAAAGCGGCTCTGTTGCCCTCCTCCCTCCTCATCCTCTCCTCTGGCTCCCGGGCAGGGCGACAGTCCGCATGTAGATACGCGCTCCGTGAGTCGCACCAAACTCTGCTCCTGCTCTCAGTAAACATAAAACCCTCAGTGTGTGTGTGTGCGTGCGCGTGTGTGTGCGTGCGTGCGTGCGTGCGTGACGACGACGAGCTGGTGAAGCTCGCGCCCTGCGCTCCTTCCTCGTGACGTCGCTCCGGCTCCCGCAGGGTTTTTGGGGTTTTATGGGCTGGCACACTGTTTGGAAGCAACCGAAGCCAAGGAACTTATCACTTAGGCTAATTAACGTGGATTTAAAAAAAATATATATATAAATAATTGAAAGTCAGGAAAATGTGCGGAGAGATTTCTTCTGACTTGTTAAAAAGAAAAAAGGAAAAAAGCTTCCAAAATAACCTTTTCAAACAACTTTCAACAGATACCTACCACACAGGCTCACTCCTTATGACACTGAGATCACACGCCGATCATAAAGTAGATCTCCTAACTGCTGCTTCCTCCTCCTCCGCCGGCTATAATGAATCCAGCCAGACTAGTTAAACACACTGGATGCCTGAGAGGGACTCCCGTTACCCTGGAGACCGCGGGGGTCCCGTCCACAGATGATTTCAATGCAAAGAGCCTAAATGAAGCATTAGTATTCATGGATGGGAACTATAGAACATTTGCATTCTTATTCAGCTGAAGATGCCTTTAAATCACAGCATTTTTTGGCAGTTTTTTAATCTTAAGCATTTGGACGTCTGTCCGAGAATTACAGGACAAGCTGCGGCGTGAGAAAAGTCTCGTTTTTGTTTTGTTTCATTTTAATCAGAAGTGGACATGACCTTGATCTTCCACATAAGGCATAGCTGCTAAACTTGTATCAACTCTTGAGTTAGTAGAGAGAACCTGGCAAATTCATGTGAGGAAGAGGCCTCACAATCCTCGATCATGAAATATACACACTGGGGTCCAAAAGTCTGAGACCACAAATCTTAAGGCCTCTTTTTATCATTTGATTCAGTTCATTTTCAGGAGAAATCAGCTCAAAATGTTTCTTTAAATCCATGAATATCTCAGTATTTGGTATGTCCCCGTTTTGCTTTAAGGCAGCGTGCACTCGAGCGGGCACGGACTCCACACGTTTTTTTTGTAAAACCTGATCACACAGTGTTCTCCCAGCACGATTTGAAAGTGTCTTCAAAGTTTATAGTGACATCCCAGTGCTCAGCTTTGCCACTTTATAACGCCTTCAGTTTTATCCTCAGTTGGACCCCACAGTTAAAGAATGCAGATGATTTTTTGGCAAGATTGAACTGAAACTGTCTGCCAGAGTGAATGCAAGAGACTCCTGTCATGATAAAAGGGGCTAAATTCATTTGGTTCTCATCAATAACTGAATTGGTTAGGGAACATTACATCAGAGCTAGATTGATATAGATGTAAAAACAACTTCAAATAAATGTCTATCTTTAACATGATTTATTTATGAATCTACGAAACAATCTAAACCTAAGGGAAAGCATTGAAGTCAGTCTCCATGGTCCCACAATGATGAAAACTAGGTCAGCAGGATTACGTTTGGTTGCATTATGTGTTTATGTATGATGAAACATATAGGTTTAATTACAGCTCAGTTCACTTTATTAACAATAATGTAACGCAGCGTGTAGATATATGAAATCGGACACCATGATAAGCGGCCTGAAGCCTACAGAGGGAGTCTTTATGTGTGATGTTTGGAAGGAAACAATGTAAATTGTCAATAAATACTGTAATTTACCTGTATTTCCTTTTAGGACAGGTTAAATCGGCGGTTTGCTTGTGACCCCTTAGAATAAAGTGAATCCTCATCACTGAGGCTTTAGTGTGTACCCCGCTTTAGTGTTTCATTTAAAGTCTTTTTTGAGGTTTGTAGAGGTGAAAGCATCCAATTTTTTCACAAGAAAAGGGTTTTTTCAAACAATAATTCAGATAAATACATATGAACTCCTGTAACAAAGTATCAGTTGATCTCTTCCATGGTCCTGACTCCCTGACTCTGCAGTCCAGCTCTTTTATTTTATCTCTCCGTTTTCTCTCTGGAGGACTGTCTGTACTTGTGTTACGATCATTATAACTCTCTGACACAATGGAACATAATGGTGAACATTTTGTATCAGCAAGTATGCAAAAACTCGTGATGCATTTATGACAGTTCCAAACTCTGCTTAGAATTGTTTTATTGTGTGGCTTGGATTGAAAACATAACCACCACACCTCTGCAATAAAACCACACTGAGAACTATTAAGAATTTAACCATTCAGAGGCACACAGAGGCCAACTAATTTTCTAGCGCATGGGGACGTTTAAATAGTACTCCATCATGTTTTCTCCACCGGAGGGACGCCCCTGGAGGGCTCTTTATCACATTTTGTTGCACATTGAGCCATCATATAGAGCACTTTATCATATTTTATCGACTGTACAGGCATCCAAGAGGCACTTATGCAATGTTATTTTCAAACATAGGGGTACTATACATTTCATATTTGCACTCACACTCTCAGGATGTGAATAAAGACACATTAAGTGCTCATTTATCTTCTTCAGATAATTCAGGTGTTCACAAACGTTACTTCACTGGTTTGATTTACACGTATAGGCCTTAGAACAACTTCAAGTTTTTCTTTTACATCATCTATTTATGAATCCACAACACATGGTACATCTGATATTTATAACAGATTCAAGCAAGATTATGTAACTGTTTTATCTAAGCCACTCTGCCCCCATCTATGTAACTTCAGTGAGAGGGTAGGAGCGCAGCGTTACACACATGTTTACTTCAAGATAAAACCTGTCAACACATAATGTTGTTAGAATGTAATCAATTTTGTTTGTAGTCAGCCCTTACATTACATTTAGTAAATTGTTACAAACCTTGGCTTTGTATTTACGAGGTGGGTAGGTGGCGCCAAATTGCATAACATAATGTGGCTTTCACATGTGAATGTTTCTTTCAAAAAGAGAAGAAAAGGGTTGAAAATTATTTTTATGTTTAGCTACAGGTGTTTACGTTTAACGTTTGTAGTGACACGCTGTATCAAGGGTTGTCTTTCTGTGTGATGCTTGTGTTTGTAGAACCAGAGAGAAGGATAGTAAGGATAACCTTGATCTGAACTTGTTGGATAACTAATGAAGCTGTGATCACTAGTAATATCCTTAATTTCGACCTGTGCCTTTCAACATATCAACCTAAAGCGTTTTCTTTCAGAGGAGTGTTTGATATTTTCAATTACGCTTTTGAACTCACACTTAAATATTTGTACTTCAACTGCTGTACAAATACTTCCTTTGCGATAAATAAAGTTCTATCTTTTTAAGAAAAAATGTATCTTTACACTGGATAACAAAGGAGCAACAAAAATAGTTTTCTCTGTACAAAATACACAGCAGATGAATATAAATATAGGCCCACTGTGTATTCAAAAATAATTCACAGTTTATTTAAACAAATAACAACAAAAAAGATAAGGTAACAATTTACAACAAGGTAAACAAAAACGTACTCAGGAATGGTTGAGGACTACGGGGCCGTCCAGATGAAAACGCTCTCTAGTGTAAACGCACATGTATTGCATCGTATTGGCCGATCATCCACATGGATCCTGTAAACGCACTTTTTTGAAACCGGGTCTCAGGGTGGAAAAATCCGAAAACGCAGCCCTTCGCGTTCTTATGTGGAAAGGGAATCCGCATACTTTCCGCCATCGCCCCACCCCTCAACCTCTAGCCTTCGACCTCTGAACCCTGTGATGTCTCATAACAACAACAACAATGGCGGATCTGCTTGTGTTCGTGTTTCTTGCAACTTACTCGCCTTCGAGTGTGAGTCGCAGCAGCAGTTCGACCTCATTATTGGTCCACACAAACGATTCCGGTTTCCTTGCACTAGCCATTTTCGTCTTCTTCTTGTGGTATTCAGATTCTCCGTCTACTGTCTGTTTGTAAACATCGCGCAAGCTTAATGCGCATGCTCCGTCTCTTCTTTTCGGTTTTTGGTGAATTTCAAGCGCCACCTATAGACCTGGAGTATGAACTACAGCGTTTTGAGTCGTTTTCAGTGGATCCGTCTGGACACAAATATTCTTGAAACGATGCCGAGGAAGACGGTGGAAAAAAAGATTGTTTTGGTATGTGTGGACAAAGCCTAAATCAAGAATGATGTGATAATAAATGAACTGTTAATGAGTAATCCCTGAATTACTGTGATTAAAGGATTATAAAGTAGATAATGATGAATTTGTTTCCGATTTGGGGATAAGGGTTAGTGAATACTGAATACATAGGTAATGATTAGTTCATGAATATCTGTGAATCAACATACTGACAACAGACAACTGACTCCCAGGAAAAAAACAAAACACTAATTGTCATAATCATGAAGCAATGAGGGACTGCTTGTTATACTCGGTATGTTTCCCTTTACTTGAAGGTACGCAAAAAGAGGTACTAATGATTGAGTTTTTGGTATTTAATGAATTGTTCGTCTGTGCCACGCAATAGTTGGTTGAAAGTCAGTCAAGAACAACTCATGAAGAGAGTGGTCAGTATGTCCATTCAGGGGTATTCATGAACTAATCATTGCCTAACGACTCATCACTGTATTATCTCTCGGCCTGTTCTCTAACTCATCATTATCTACTATATAGTCCTTGAATACCAGTTTCAGGCTAATTAAAGAGTCACTAACTCTGTCATTTATATGGAAACGTCCGTTCTAGCCTTTACAGAGAAAATACAGCTGAAAAACACGTGAGACTTAAATTCCTTTCATATTTTGTAATTAAATCAGAGGTTAAATGAGATATTACTGCCTGTTTGACCATCGAGATTTGGCGGTATTCGCTTTTCCATCAATTATATAACATTTCTGCCATTTCCAATGCAATAATGTATACATAAATTTAAATATATGATAAAGATGACAGAAAGATATACAACGCCAAATAATTATTATGAGACGTACTATGAAAGTAATCGTCTCCTTGAGTTGCATCACTGGTGCTAGCGTCTGAGAAAAGTTTATTATATTGAAATAAAACTCACTCTGCTGACATCACTGAATAAAGGACATGGTTTAGTCCACTGTCTCTTTACAGTTCTAAGAAATCTGCACATTGATCTCAGGATTTCATGTGAAGCCTTTAGCAGACATGACCGGTCTGACCTTTGCTTTGTTAGTGGGGAATTGTAAAACAGTAGAATGGATTGAGTTACATGATTTAGTGATTTTTAGGTTACATGATTGACAACATGTGCGTTGATGCCCTGTGGCAGCCATTTAGTAAAAATGCATTTTTCATGAATATTGTCACTGGTATCCTTTATGGGTAAGGACAATTTAAAAAATATAGGGTGAAAAAAAGTAATTAAGCTTCTAATGATGTGTATTCATAGAGTCAATGAGGCTGAGTTATGTAATATTGCGGTCTAAAATGAAATGTCAGAAGAGGAAGTACATTTTCAGTCATTTCTGATTCGGATTCGTTCTTGATTAATTGGTCACACGAATAACACACACGTACATTTTGATGTGCTGTGTATTCATACAAACGACTGAGGAACCTAAACGCTGGTGTTTCTAATGTTCTGGAGACAAAGTTTGCAGCAACCTGAGGATGTCGAAGCGACGCCTCGTGCGCGCGCCGCTCAGAATGCCCAGTGCACGCGCGCCCAGTCAGTCAGAGTCGGAAAAATGGTGGCCAGCGCTCGAGTGCAGAAGCTCCTCCGCAGATACAAACTAGCGATTGCCGCCGCGTTAACTATCCTCCTCATCCAAGGGCTGGTGGTATGGAGTCTGAGAAGTCTGGAGGAAGGCGAGGCCGAGGTGAGAGGCTGTTCCCCGGGTTGTTTTCCGTCCCCGCGGTGACTCGGTCGGCTTTGATTGTGGGGCTAGCCGTTAGCGCTCGGCTCGGCTCGGCTCGCGCTGTGTTATGATACAGTAACGTTAGCTGATGTTAGCTGAGTTAGCAGCCGCTCCGAAACATTTCACTACAGCCGGACCTGCCCTGTCTTGTCTGTCTGACACTGACCTCAGCACCAGAACACTAGTACAGTAGAGTTACTACATGGTCATGACGTGACTGGTACTGATACTACTGTTTTTTATTGTTAAATATGCTACTAAACTTGTTTATTTAGAAGCAGGTCTCACGCCGGTACATTTAATTCGGTGCCACCGTGTGTTAAGAGCTATGGGCAGACAGGAAACAGGCAAACCCTCATTACTCATTTTCTGTTAGAGGATGTCTAAGGAGTGATGCAACTTTATGGAAACACGTGAAAGAATTCCTCTATGATTCATTGATCCTCGTCAGTCGGAGCTGAATGGTGTCACGTAGCTGTCCCAGGACATCCAGCAGCTGCTCCACTTTATTTTGTGTGTTCTCGCTCATTTATATCCACCAGGGGCCTTTTTCCTCTCTGTGGGTCTGCTCTGTCTCTCTGACCTTCACTCAGCTTTGAATCAAACCAAAACACCCAGAGAGGGAGCATATCACGGGGATGAATAAAGGCTGAAGTTAAGCAGAGAGTTGCCTCCGCTACATACCACTGAGAAAAGCTATTTAACAGCAGAGTTCACCGTGGGAAGCTTATCTCTGTGTCTCCTCCTCACACACCTGGAGATCACTACCTTCAGGCAGCGTCTGTTCATGTCCCCTCTCTAAATAAGGTAAGGGGAGGTGTTAACAGATGAGACCCAAGCGTACTCATGGAGTCCCAGGAATGCAAGCTGAAACCTGAGGTTTGTGGTGATATGACAAGCGTGGATGGCGTATAATATCCCCAACGCGGATAGATTGCAGATCTGTGCCTGCAGGGTGTGGAGGCAGGCAGCAGATGCGATGTGGTGGCTTCAGTGGAGGAAAGACGTTAATCGGAGAGAGGAAAAGAGAGATCATGATTCTGTTGTCGGCCCTGCTTGTATCCACCACAATCATGAGGAACAGCTAATTCTAAGTGAGTGCCCGAGTGACGCCAGACTAGATGATGTAACCAATTTCCTTAGAAGAAACCTAAATGTCACCCTGTAATGTTCCTGTTCGACTTCCATCACCTGTTTGCATTAAAAGCCTCCGGGCTTTCTGCAGCCTCATCAGATATGCATTCAGGCTTAAACATGCTTCAGCGAAGATACGGAGGAATGTCTGTCGAGGTTTGTGGTTAACCGTAGCTTAAGGACTGTAAAAGAGCAAAAGTGCACTCTCTTCTGAAATCCCAACACAACTACATGTAGGGTTTGCTGTCCAGACCGTAATTCTATTATTAAATCCAGATATTTAGAAATAATATAAAATTGGAAGCAGGTCTTGCGAACTCCGGCTCCAGAAATGTGACACTGCTGCTCCATGCACTCGTCAGCCTGAAATGCAACTCTGTTGGCAGACGCCTTTGCAAATGTCAGCGTGCGTGGTCCTTGCTTGTTGGGCAGACTCAGATTTCATGCTTAAGAATGCATATTAATCATCACTTCACCTCTGAACAGTGCAGTGGATGCCTCTATACGCTGTGGTCTGTGGCATTTACTGTGCTGTGAATATGTGAACACAGAGGAAGATGAAAAGGATTGTGAGGACTGAAGAAGAAGGCTGTCAACCTTGTGTCACCCTCCCGCTTGCCTGCAATCCCCTACAGAGCCGAGTGCTCGCTGCTTCTTCCTGCTTCAGCAGATGGAAACGCTGATATGGTTTCACCAGACTTTAATTGGAAAGTAAAGACGCTGCCTGGCTCGCCTTTGAATCAATGCATTTTTGACATGATGGTGCTAATTAAAAGTGATAAGGAAAATTGAAACGTTAGCCCCTACTGAGCGCTTCTCTTGTTCTGTCTGAGAACATTTACTCTTGCAGGCAGAGAGTAAGAAGTGTCTTTATCGACGTTGGCCGACAAAATGCGCAGATCTTCACGGCAGTATTTATTTCAATTTTGCGGAGAAAATCTACCACCACTGTTGGAGAAAGTGTCAATTATTCAAAAACTTTAAAGGATGTTGAGAACAGACGTCTTTATCATAATTAATTCCCCAAAATATGAAAAGCTTTGATGCTAAAATTTGCATCTGAACCAAAACTAAGACTAAAATTAAAATGGAGTTGTCTTATCCTCACTGCTGTTCCCTAGCTTTGCTGTTAAACAAAACTTTTTTCACTCACATAGAAATAGAGTTGTTCTGAGAAATCTGAATAAAACAGAGTAAAAACAGAACTCAGCAAACGGATATCTTCCCAGCCCTTTAGTTATAGTCGGACTTTGGATTTCTTCTTCTTTGGATGCAGGGACATGAGCTGCATGAGCAGGGTGTTAATCTTGTTTAGGTGACTTTTAGCTGACAATAACCAGGTCGACCAAGTGCATGTAAACTCACCGAGAGAGGCTTGCACTGAAATGACTGGTATGTAACTAACCAGGCTCCACAATGGCTCTTACTGTAATGGGTTGGAGAGTGCAGTTGGCAATCATTAGCTGACTGCGCTGTGTCGGTTGGCAGCTGGTTCATTGGCAGTGTATTATCTGGCTCCTTGTCCTGCCACACAGCCCCACTCCCTCCTCTGTTCCCACCGTCTCTGGGCTGTCGGCATGCCAGCCGTGCGAGTCGAGCGAGCCCGCGCTCTGTCGTATCGTCTGACAGAGGCAAAAAGCTCTCAGCCCACTCACTGTTCTCCTTTCCTCTCCTCCAAGAGCACATTTTGAAGGGCTTTTTGTGTGATCCACTAATCTACTGCGCCAAAGCTGTGATGCCGTTTTGGCTAGAAGATTTAAAAATGGCTTAAATCCTGTTTTTCAAAGCCTGCCTTCCACGTCTCGAGGTGTGATATCTGCTCCACTAAAACCAATTCTCTCAATTCTCTTGCATTCAAATTATATTAGACATTTGTGACATGACATTCTTGAACCTCAGTGCATTTGTGTACAAAATCCCTCACACTAAACTAAAATTTGTACTGAAGGTTTAGATGAAGGCACAATATTTGGTTTACTTTCATTTCATTCTATTCATTGTTTACTTTAAAACAATGAATAGATATGTACTCTAACTCTAAATTATATAAACTACAGTTCTCTATGCGAGACACACAGCTCAGCACTGCTGATTTTCACTGAACCACATCCACATGGCAAATGACCCCTGGAGTTGCCTCCTTCAGGAATGTCACGGCCAAATATTCCTAATGTGGGACACTTGAATAGTTTTATTACTTCAAAAGCAGATGCACTGTAAGAGGATCACGTCTTGACATTTTAGGGAGTCTCTAAAGTCTCAGCAGATGATTTGCAGATGCAAAATGTCACACACAGATCTTGAAGTCACGATTAAACGCTTTGATGTTGAAGATGTAATGATCAGAATATGGGAAAATAATGATACAAAGCCTTGTCGAAGCATGTGCTAATCTGAAGCAAAGAGCATAACCATAATATAGTAGCTGTCAGATAAGGATTCCTTACATAACCGTCTTCATGTCTGTGGTTTCATGCTCAGTTCTCCTGTCTGTATGAAGTGTGTGTTTGAACATGTGACACATTTTTACACATTTTTCCTGCATTTTCTGCCAGAGGGTGCAGACAAGAGGTTTGTTGAGGTCTCTACAGTGTGTGTGTGTGTGTGTGTGTGTGTGTGTGTGTGTGTGTATGTATGTATGTATGTATATATATATATATATGAATTGAATTCATTGATGATCACTATGAATTGACATTGTTTCTGGCGAAGGATTCTGTGCTGTAGCCCAGTCACTTATTAACGTAGGTGCACGTTATGGACATGTGGATGCCAGCAGTGTACTCCC